>CAWYPQ010000485.1:0-59094 GCA_963965965.1 Trididemnum nubilum
AATACAAATTGAAGCAAGCAAATAACACAAGGCAGAAATTTCAGCTAGGAAATAACACATGACAAAAAGAAAAAAAAAAACAAAACACAAGCCAGAAGCGTAGCATTGCTAGCATGTGGTACCCACTCAAATAAGGTTTGCCCAACCCAGCCACGAACTAACTCAACCACAGTAATAAGATTACCCTCCCCCCAAAATGTATGGTATCAAATATTAACCAACAAACAACCATAGACAATATAAAAGATTAAAACAAAAGCAGCATTCTACGATAAAAGACACAGCAGAGTGAGGGTTGGTTAACAATCAAAGATAATAAGCAGGACATACGGTTATCACAAATGGTGAATTGAGAGAAAAAAATTGGAATAGCAGCAGGATATTAAGCAGTGTCGACAAGTTATAGCTAATGTAGTATGGTAAGTTACTATTGCAATAATGTGAGCCTCAAGTCGAGTCAGAAATTGACCTGCACCCAATTATCCTAACTTTTAAATCTTTGGAAAAAACTCCAATACTGCCAATACAGTTCTTTGAAGTCATGTATTTTACGAAGTAATCAAAAATGAGGTACCAAAAAGCGATATGATTTGGTGCATGCAGGTGAGCACTTATGCAATACTGTATTAATGGAAATGGATTAAATCCTATGACACTGTACACAGGACAACAACGAATATGAAGAGTTGAACACTGAACAGACTAAATATTTACAGTTTGCTTCAAATACTCAGACAGACATTAACGACTCCCTAGTAACAAACAAAAGCTGGTATGTTTACTTGGCAATTTGAAAGATCTCCACTGGACACAAGCATTATCTAATGTGATTGATAATGTGTTATCACACTACCGCTAGACAAATATTCCAATGTTTGCTGATCGAAACAATGTGAGACAAATTATCAAAACTTACTATGACAAGTATATTAAACTCAATGAAATTAACAAAGAAAACAGAAATGCTCAAAATGCAGAAATAATCAGCTTTTAATCGGCCTTGAAAAAAACGATGAGGCTGTATCCAAACAGTTTGCTGAAAGATATAGCGGCATCTAAAAAAGGAAAAACATGCTACGAAATTGATGCAGTTGACAATGACATTGAATTTTTGAAAAGTATGATGTCAGATAGAAAAGCTTCCTGCTCAAGAATCGACAAAGTAGCTACAAAACATATCCAACAACGAGAAGAGAGAAATTTTGGCGGGGCAACTGCAACACCCTAGCCTCCACTGTATGTTATAGTCCGGAAGTAAAATTGGTTCGAAGTAAAACGCTTTCTTCTGAAGGAGTTCAAGAGATTTGTCGCGAATAAACCGTGGGGGCGTTTTGCCCCCTTTTCTTTTGCGAAATAGGGTTAAAGATTAAGGAGCGTTTAATACTACATAAAAATATCTTTTCGTGTGTTTAGGACTTGCCTGGCGCTGTACCCTGTGAAGAGCTTATAAATCGGCTCAATTTGCACAAATTATGTTGCGGCAGAGCTTGGAAGGCCTTGCCGTGTGACGCTTCCTCTGGAGATGGTCTGGAAGAAGGTTTATTATGGTTATCCCGTCAACTGGTTGCCGCCGGTGTTCTAGAAGTTGTCTAAATCATATTTTTTCGCGTATTTAGTTCAGTTTTTTTTTTCAAACTGTCTATGATGTTGCTTTCGCTAATGGTCGTTTTTCGTGCGATTTTCTTTTTCTGTAAAATTGATATCATTGTTATTTTGTCATAGTAATATAATATTTTATCAGCAAACGGAATAATTTTTTCTTAAGTTGGCCGAACAGGAATAATTGGAGCGTGAAATTAAGTTATTAAAATATATTAATGCCGTAAAAAGCAATTTTTAAAATGAAATTTGGCAAATCTAATCAAGGAAATAATAAGGTCTAGAATCAAAAATAACTTTCAAAGGCAAAAAACAAAGGTTTGAAGAGTCAAAAGTGCTTTTCCTATCTAACTCTCTTCAGCAACAGGCATGGGAGAACTACAGTTAACCTGTGTAAGTTGTGGTATTTATCTAAATTTTAAAGAAAATTATTTGATTGGTCAATCAGTTTGACTGGGTTATAAAAACTTTAAAAAGAATGGGGTAGCTCATTATTTTTTAAATTTTTTTTTAAAAAGTAGTTTTAGACAATGACAATATGAATAGCAGAGGTGGAGTCGAGGACACAAGGCTCAAGGCCAAACACAAAAAAAAATCCGAGGCCAAGGACAAAAATGCTCAAGGCCCAGGACACAGGCGCAAGTGTTCTACAAAAAAAAAGGCTTCAAAAATTTTTGAGGCGATCTTCAAAAGAGGAAAACAAAAAAGGTCTTAGCAAATTTTCCGCGAGGTTTCTGCCGTTTTTCTACATAATTTAAAAAATGAGCAAATCCCTACTATTGTAGGAACCGATGCAAATGCACATCGCACTATATGGGGATCTTCCGATATAAACCCGAGAGGATCTGCTAGCGTATTGTGTTAGTGCAGACCTGAATTTCTGTGATGTAGATAATAAACCAACATTTAGAACTAAAACGAGTGAAGAGGTTCTAAACTTAACCTCAGTGAACTGGTGTGCGTGGGACCGAATAGTTGGCTGGCATGTTAGCAACGTGCTATCATTCTCGAATCACATGTGCATTATACTGTATTTTTATTTTGGGATCACATGTATATTAGATTCCGGGTTAAAAACAGAATCCAAAGCCAGGCTAAAATGTTTCGAAATGTTTGTCGCACGTGCTGGAACAAGTATGTAGACGAACTTGAACAAAAATTAAATGAATGAATTTTACCACCAATACCAGTACCTTCCTCAAAAGAAGACATTGATGAGCTGGCAAACAAGGTTCATTCAGTAATAACCAGTACTTAAATTGTAAGTAAAATTTTGCATTGGGGGACGCTTTTGCAGCCTTGACCAAACTTTAGTGGAAATTATGTCATTTCGTCCCCGCAATTGAATGAAGACCAAAAGAAAAGGTCTTCGCCGAAAATTGAAGTGTTTTTTCGCCGAAATCAGGTGAAGACCAAAAAAAAGGTCTTCACCGCAATTTGGGACTATATTCGGCCGTAATTTGCAAGATTTATTCGTGCTGGCTGGCTCTTGATCGTTTCATCCTCCAGCGCTCAAATCTTGATGGGTGGACGTTTAAATCTCGATGGGGGACGCTAAATCTCGATGGGGGGACACTAACTCTCGATTGGGGGGACGTGTCCCCCTACAATTTAAGTACTGGTAATAACTAAATTATATGAAACTGCTTGCCCTATGCGAAAGTCGCTTCGTACGAAAGACAACGTTTGGTAGAATTCTGAGATAGCAAGCTTTCGAAAAGAGGTTTGCCGTGCTTGGAGAAAAGCCATTAAAACAAAACAAGAAAATTGGGAAGCTCAAAAGCTCGGCCTAGCCTATTTCAAAAAAACTGTCAGAAGAGCAAAGCGCGCGATTCATGGCATAGCTTTGTAGAGAGCGTAAATAGTCAAACAGCAACGCCTCGGCTGGTTGAGATTATTCGAAGGAATGAAACGGTGCGTGTTAGCAGCGTAATTAAACACAATGGAAAATTCACTAAGTTTCCTCTAGAAACTCAACACCGGGTAGCCAGCAGACCGAAAATCATGCAACCGCGTACGATTTAGTGGACAATACATTCATCAAGATCTAAAGACACTGAATTAATTGCAAACATATGTTCATTCAAGCGTACCGGTATGGAAGCAGCTACAAACGAATTTCAACCACTCAAAGCTCCAGGGCCAGACGGACTCTATCCTGTGCTGTTACAGAATGGTTGGAATTAACTGAAAGGATATTACCACGTCATTTTTCAATCATGCCTGAAACATAGCTATGTGCCATCGGCATGGAAAGAAGGCACAGGTATATTTCTCTCCAAACCCGGAAAAGAAAGCTATTTTGAAGCTAAATCCTTCCGTATGATCGCTTTAACTTCTTTCCAACTGAAATGGTTGGAAAGACTAATTCTGTATCATATTAATGAAGACAATAACGAGCAGGCAAAGCTTTTTGCATCGCAGTACGGATTTCGCGCAGGTATTTCTACGGAAACTGCTTTGCATGAATTTGTGCGCCGTGTAGAGCATTGAATTATCAGAAAAAAGCCGACTCGGCTGCAAATGCGAGCTGACCAAATAAAGAAAACTAAGGTATTTGAGAGAAATTTCAAATGTCAAATTATGGATGAAAAGAATGCTACCAGATCTGAAAGCGTTCTAAATCAGAACACTGTCAAGGTTTACATTGATGGGTCGAAACTACGTCGGAGAGTAGGTGCGGATTTTTACGCCGAATACCCAAACAACTCCCCAAAACAAGCATTTTTTCACCTTGGAATATACGGCACCGTGTTCCAGGCAGAAGTCTTCGCTATTCCAGAAGTGGCAAAGAACCTGCTTTTGGAAAAAATGCACAATCAAAGTAATGTTGTACTGGTGGATAGTCAGGCAGCTATCAAATCACTCATAAAGTGCACTGTAACATCAACTAGATGGGAGTTTGCCAGCAAACCCAGTGAACGACCGACGCATAGCTAAAGCTGTGACGCTCAAAAGTACTTTTTGTCTACCGTAAAATCAGCAATTATTCAAAAATATCTGATTATGGAACCTCCAGAAAAGTAGAGTCAAAATATTCGTCTGTTAAATATCTCCTGATATCATAGCAGACTGGCACCCTAAGTTCAGCCGATCAAAAACTTGATTTTTGGGGTCTATTTGGGGGGGTCTCCGGGGGATGGCACCCCCAAACTATGTCAAAATATTTGTCTGTTAAATATCTGCTGATATCAAAACAAACTGGCACCCTAAGTTGAGCCATTCAAAAAATTGATTTTTGGGGGGTCTATTTGGGGGAGTCCCCGGGGGGCTGGCACCCCCAAACTATGTCAAAATATTTGTCTGTTAAATATCTGCTGATATCAAAACAGACTGGCACCCTAAGTTGAGTCATTGAAAAAATTGATTTTTGGGGGTCCATTTGGGGGGTCCCCTGGGGGGGGTGTGGCACCCCCAAACTATGTCAAAATTATTGTCAGTTAAATATCTCCAGATATCAAAATAAACTGACACCCTAAGTTGAGTCATTGAAAAAATTGATTTTTGGGGGGTCCATTTGGGGGGTCCCTTTGTCAGTTAAATATCTGCTGATATCATAACAGACTGGCACCCTAAGTTGAGCCGTTCAAAAAGTTGATTTTTGGGGGTCTGTTTTGGGGGGTCCCTGGGGGGATGGCACCCCCAAACTATGTCGAAATATTGGTCCGTTATATATTTGCTGATATTATAAATCACTGGCACTCTAAGTTTAGCCGTTCAAAACATTAATTTTTGGGGGGTCCATTTGTGCGGGTCCCCAGGGGGGTGGCACCCCCAAACTATGTCAAAATATTTGTCTGTTAAATATCTACTGATAGCAAAAAACACTAGCACTCTAGCTTAAGCCATTCAAAAAATGGATTTGTTGGGGACCCATTTTGCGGGGGTTCCCGGGGGAGTTGCCCCAAAAAATTTCGGGAGGCAAAATTGCGTTTGCAGCTCAACAACTTTACACAAAAATTAGATTTTGATGTTTTGTGGTGGCGTACAAAAATTATGAAAAGGAAAAAAAAGGAAAAAAAAAAAGAAATAAACCTCATCGCGGCCAAAAATGGGTTGGTTGAGTTGAAAGAGTATCTTAAGACATACAACCACATGAAATATTTTTTGCCGTACTTAAGCCGTTTTTTACTGAGACGGCTTTTTACGCCAAACTTGCGCGGCGGTTTTCGGGTTCTAAAACCAAAGTCACGAGACCTATTGTCTCCAAATTTGGTACAGACATGTAACTCATTAATCTCACACTGCTGTCAAAATTTCATGTAGCTAGACCAAACTGTTCTTGAGTTATTAGCAAAGGTCTGATATTTCGCACTCGTTAGTTGGAAAATGGTCGAGTAAAAACAAAGAAACACGCGACGCGAGCGTCGGTCGTTCCAATTGAAGTGCTCAACTGCATTCGAAACCTAAATCAGTTGAGTAAACAAATTCACGTCAGTATTGCCTGGATTCCTGGTTATGCAGGGGTACATGGTAACGATTGCGAAGTGGCAGACTATGTAGCCAAATCAGGATCTAAATCAGAAATGCATGGTCCTGAACCTCTAATTACAGTTCCGTATGCAAGTTGTGTTAGCACGGTTAAGGACTGGTCCACAGATAGATGGAAATCTATGTGGGATAAACCGAAAGACTGCTTGAAGATGAAGGAGTCTGTAGGTTGAACGTCCTCACGACCAACAATCAGTAGCATAGCTAGGGGGGGGGGCTGAAAAGTTTGCAAAATAGCGTGTTTTTGCAGTTTTGAGGCTGATTTTTGCTCTAAAAACGAAAATAGCCCACCCCAAGCAAAATTTGGTTGAGAGCAGGATGAGAATCTGAAATGATGTGGACGAGAAGAAGTGGGTCTCAATGTAGATGAAGACCTTTTTTTTTGGGAATCACCTGAATTGAAACAAAAACCACCTCAATTTTATTTAAGACTGATCAAACTTTCAGTCAAGTTCGTTTACTGCAGTTTCAAGCTTCCAACCCCCCCCACCCTTGCGAAATCCTGGCTACGCGCCTGCTAACAATACGTCTCCTTAACTTTGAGAGACCTCAATTTAATAGAGCAGTGTAAGTTTTAACTGGGCATTGCAATCAGGCGCGTAGCCAGGATTTGGAAAAGGGGGGGGGGGGGGGGGGGTGCTTTTTTGAAAGAGTGAGAAAAGTGCAAACGACCTTGACCCGAATTATTCATTGTTCTTGAATCAGTTTCACACGGTTTGTCCAAAAATTGAGACGAAATTTCTCGGAAAGCTCGGAAATTCAAACGTTTTTTCAAGCCCCAAAACAGGTGGTCTCCAAAAAAAAAAAAAAAAAGGTCTTCACCGAAATTGAGTCTGATTCTTCGGCCAAAATCGGAAATTTAAACCCTTTTTTAGCCCAAAAAAAGGTGGTCTCCAAAAAAAAGGTCTTCACCGAAATTGAGTTTGATTTTTCGGCCAAAATCGAAAATTCAAACGCTTTTTCACACCGCATCACAACATCTACTTCACGACTTCGGCACCCAATTTCCTTTGGGGGGGCTGTTTTCAATTTTTTACCAAAAATCGGCCTAAAAAGCAACGAAAACGTGCGATTTTGCATACTTCACAAGCCAATGGGGGGGGCTCGAGCCCCCTTCCGTCCCCCCCCCCCTGGCTACGCTACTGATTGCAATCTACTGCGGCACAAGAAAACTACTGGTCGTGCTAAGTCTTCTTGTGTCCAAAATGTAGCCTAGAAGATGAAGGACCAAATCATCATGTTGGCAATTGCAAGCTTTACCAAGATATTTGTGTTAAATATTTTGAAATCACCAAAACCACTGCTCACATTGTGGCAGCGAAATGTAACATTAACACACTGGCCACGTACTTAAAGGAAGCAGGAAGGCTTTCTGAGTTCGACAAGTAACCAAACAAAACTACAGCAACGTAGCAGCTACAGTTGCAATGGGCCCAAATGAGGCCTACGCAATGTGTAGGTGGACTTTACCAAACGGTAGCAGGTCCGCTTGCACCACTGCCCATTAATAATAATAGTAATACATAATTTTAACGGTTCAAAAAATAGTGCTGTCCTCGAGCCGAGGACAGGGCCGTTTTCGAGGACTTGAGGCTTCGAGGCCAAGGACTTGACCTTCGACGCCAAGGACTTCAAAATGTGTCCTCGAGACCAAGGACGTCCTCGAGGACTCCACCTCTGATGAATAGTCACAACCTAATTTTGGCAAAGAATGACGTTCGAATTCTGCAAATGCTGTGTTTGCTTTTTTAATTTAAATTATAAAATGTCTAAGTGATTACGTCACAAAACCTCTCACAAAGTCATTTATTTTAATTTTGATGTTTTGACGTTTGCAGGCTAGAGTTTTAATGCTTAATCGTTTTGCGTGCTTCTGGCCCAAAATCTCTCAGCGCGTAAGCGTAGGGAAGAGCCACCAGAACGGCGACTACTTAAAAACAAGCAATGCGAAAAAGTTATCCTCCTACAGGATTCGAACCTGCTGCCTTTGGATGTTCGAATCCTGCGGGAGGATAAATTTTTCGCATAGCTTGTTTCTAAGTAGTCGCCGTTCTGGTGGCTCTTCCCTAGGCTTCCGCGCTGGTAGCCATTTAGGCCAGAAGCACTTTAAACGATTAAAATAGCTTTTTTTCCAAAAACTTACAAAAATCGTCCAGCGGCTGGGGACTTTGCCCCGATACCCCCATAGCCACTGGCGGCTAGAGGATACGCCCCCAAACCCCCGTTTGTGATACGTTTGAGTACACTAGCTTACTCAACACGTCTCCTTTACACTTTCTAACTATTGGTTTTCGCCCTCTTCCTTTACCGAAATCCTGGTGAAGTGCCAACAGGCTATGGCTTCAGATCTTTCATTCTGCGATATCTGTGCCGCACACAAAGTTTATTTTCTGAAAATTTCTGATGACGCCATTGCATGTGATTTGTGGTATGCCCCCCCCCAATTAAAAATCCTGGCTTCGCCTATATACTTGAAGGTGAAGCAGACAAACAGTTTCAACTTTTCGCAAATATTGGCATTGGTTTGAAAAGGTTAACTGTAATTATATAATCGGAGTAGGAAAACTTTTTTCAGAATTAAATATAATGTAGGTTAAACATTAATTTATAGAAAAAAATTTCTGTTTGAGAATCAACAAAACTTCCTTTCTGACAGCAGACTAGTTATTGGCGAAATCCGGAAATTTTTTGTTTTGTAGTATTACCGTTACCGTTATGAAACAGGAGGTTTGTTAAATCCAAAGTAATTCAATATACAATATGTATTTGAAATTTGTGTGGTCAATGGGTCCTCCGCGATAACTACGTTTTGCACTTCTGTGACAAAAAATGGCTTCAGTTTACAGTCCAGTATAAACCGTATAAAAGCAAGTGATACAATTTTTTTTAAGTACAACAAAGAATTACTCGCCGTTGGTCCAGTAGCGTACGCAGGATTTTGAAAAGGTGGGGGCCAGGAACTTCAGAAAATTTGAGAAGAACAAAGATCAGAATAAGAAATTGTTCCACCCAAAATCAGTCCGATTTTTTGCCGAAAATCAGGTGAAAAGCAAAATAAAAATAAAAAAGGTCATCACTCAAATTTACTCCGATGTTTGGCCCAGAGTTGGGTGCAGGCCTAAAACAAACGTATAAAACATACCCTTTGTGTGATCAAAGCTTCTGCCCAGCTTGCAAAGGGGGGGCCCATGCCGCAATTTTGCATACTTTTCTATGCTAATTATACGATCCTGGCGACCCAAAGGGGGTTCATGGCCCAATGCCCCCCCTAAATACGCCCCTGCACTGGTCTACTTGTTTCATGCATTTGCATTCGTCTGGTGGTCTTGTTTAAATAGAATATTTTTTGGAGCATGTTAAGTGAACTTTGTGAATAATTTAATCCAAAACAATACAGCCAAATGCTGTAGAGCATATATAGTAACGTAATATATTATAATGCTCTGCAGCATTTGGGCTATATTGTTTTTGATTAATTTTTTTTTGTATTTTGAAAATGTCCGAGACCTGCTGGTCCGACAATGATGAGACTGATGATCCTGTGACAATGAGCCAATTGAATGAGAAGTTAGATGAAGTTCTTGAACCTGTGCAAGAAATGGTTCAGAAACTATGCGACATCGAAAGAACCGTTGACGTGTTAAACGAAAGACTTAAAGAAATCGAAAAGATTGTGAAGCAAAATTTTTACAAAAAAGTAAGATCATAATATGTTTGTTATATTAGACTGCACCAGCTGTTTTTGGTCGCTATATTTGGGTAAATCACTTTTTACTTTTTTTCTAATTTCACATGGCTAAATAAGCAGTACTTAAATGGTAGAGGGAACGCGGGGGTGATGCGTTTTCCCATTGAGAATTAGCGCCCCCAATCAAACTTCAGCGTCCTCACTTAGAAAGAAAGCATTGTGGCTGATTCAAATGCGAATATCTTTTTTTTTTTCGTTTATGATATAGAATAATATCAGAATAGTTGAGTCAGCTTCTTTGATTTTTTGTTCAAGCTCTTTGTTTTTTATTTTTGCACCAATAAAAAAATGCATCACAATTTGAATCGCCGTAATACAGAATACACCCCTAAGAATCGTTTCATACAACAATTGTAACAAGCTTGCAAATGTTGGTCGAGCTTGTCAGGTCAAATATAAATACATAATTTGGCTTTGGCTCAAGGTGATTACAAACTGTGGGCCAAAAACTTAAGTCTGGTTAACAATCAAAAATTTTGAAGAATTGGATTATCGAAATGCAGCTGAAATGTTTTTGTTTTATCTCGATCAAAGTTATTCGACTACCACAGAATGCGCGCAACGAAAGTCCCACTGTGCGTCATCAGAGCGTCAGCCAATCAGAATCAATTTCCGTTTCATGCAGTTTTTTGCGAATTTCTTTAAAACTAAAGCTTCGGGAGTTCGTTGTTTTTGCAAAGTCTTAGAATTTTGTGGATTATTTTGTATGATATAGTATAGCGTAATGACTAGGACACACTTCTTCTTTTAATTATTCACTTATTAGATCATTGTGGTCCAAACCCTGGCCCGCGGGCCGCATGCGGCCCGCGGGCAACTTTTGTGCTGCCCTCGAACACTTTAACCTTCGTCGCCTGTTTTGTATCTCACAAGGCTTAGAAATTTCCTCGTTCGCATTAATAACGAGATTTTTTACGAGGCGAGAAATTTGCAAGTTTAAAATAATAGCGAATGTTTCTTAGTATCTTATAGCGGAACAATGCAGTACTACAGTAAGTTTGAACGCGTCATTTTGCAGTAGGAATGCATCTGACGTCACAGTAAGACATTTATGATGTACTAATGCAGGTTATGTAACATCTCGCATTCTAACCAAAAAGTTTGACGTCCTAAGCCATAGATTTCCCAGGAGTCGACCACGAAGAACGTCAAACTTTTTGGTTATGATTTCCCTGGTAACACAAGGGGAACCCTTGTAGTAGGGATAGCCTATGGCTATCCTTATTACAAGGGTTCAGCGACTTTTCACTTGTTTTTTTATAAGTACCACAAGTGAAAAATTGTTTATTCCCAAGAAACCTTCTGCCGCTGTACAAGCCCTTAAGGATTGCCCAGTTCGGCCAAGAGTCTTGTCCCAGTTCGGCCAAGAGTCGTGTCCAGCTGGGGAATACCTTCACTCAGAGTGGCTGTGGATGTTTGAAAAAGTGTCTGCAGCTCTCAATACTTCTCCCACTACCATCCCACAAACTCCACACATTTCCAAAAATCCACAAAAAAAAAAAAGCTGGGGAATAACTTTGTTAGAGAAGCTGAGGGCTGCCGATGAGAGCTCAAAGGTCGATACAGCGCTGTCCAGCTCTGTGCATATCTCGCATTCTGTCATGTGAGCCTTTTCAAAACGATTTTCAGCGAGATGTGCAGTGCAGAAGTTACTAAATTTAGTGAGTAGGACTAACTTTTAGCATAAAATGAGTGCCAAAAGAAAAGTGTCCGAGGAAAACAGAGAGTTCAATGTTAAGTGGGAGGACAAATATTTCTTTGCCAATAACAATGGTAAACCACAATGCTAGGTGTGTCTTCAAGTAATATCGGTTCCTTAAGAGTTTAATGTTCAGCAACATTACAAGACGTTACATGAGATAAAATACAGTCAGTACCACAAAACTTTTAGGGAAGCAATATTGAAAAAATTAAAGAGAAACTATTTTAAGCAAATAGGTATGTCGAAAAGCTTTGCCAATTGTGATTCAGTTGCACATCTAACAGCTTCATACAACGTTGCGCTAACGCTAGCTAAAAAAGGGGAAAGCTTTTTGGGAAGGGGAGGTTGTAAAAGAGTGTGCCATTAAGATGACTCTTGCCTTAAGTGCTAAAGAATTAGCAGGGAAGTTTCAAAAAGTGACTTTATCTCATCAAACCGTGGCTAGAAGCAGAGGCGGCTCGTGGCCATTTTGAAAGGGTAAGCTGCAAATTGTATGAAAACATTTGGGCTCTAAAAATCAACTTCGTAGGCAAATTCAACTACGATAAAAAAGTGCAACTCTACGTAGTACCAAAATGAGCTTTTTAGGTCAACAGCAGGGAGTCTACTTTGCAGTCATCTTTATAATCATTCAAAATTTATGCCTCATCTATTGTAATGTCTCAAATGCAAAAGCGGCAAGCCGAGGCCCGGGAACAGACAAGAAAAACTGGTTTAGATTGGTATCACTGACGTTGAAAGTTCGATTCAAGATTTGGCCGCCGTTACCGGCGCGCAACCGAAGACACATGTTTCAACACCTTATGGACAGACATTATTTCCCCTCAAACATTAATTCTTTATTTAAATATGCGTTTAACATAACATCGCTCGTAACAGCCTGGCAAGTGGTAGATTTAGTCCATACTTTGATAATGGAATTCTTTGAAAAACCAAAAATGCTGATGTAAAAACTTTGATTTGATCTAATTAAACAAAAATTGCCGAAACATAATAACTACACTTTTGTAGTCTAATCTTTTACGATAAGTATTTTCACCACGAAGAATTACTGATCTGCAATATTAACTAGACCAAGGATGGTGTAAATGGCTTTGGCTGTACAATTATTTAATTGACGTTACTTTATTATTATTTTCAACTTTTCGAGACATTTAAATATTGAAAGCATATAATCAGAAGCTGTAAAAAGTTAGGGAAAAAAATTTAAAAGAGGAGCATTTAAATTATTCATCTGACTATTAACGACCACATATTTACAAAAACTGGCCAGCTGATCGAGCGGTTACGCCCTCTGCCTCTGGAGCGGGAGGTCAGACGTTCAAATCTCGGACCGGTGAAATTGGACGCAGTGTCGCCAACGGCTGTGAACAATGAAAGAAGCTGTGTTGCCCAGGCGCAATGACGTGAAGATGGGCCCCGTCAACTCATGACACGCCTCAGCGTAATACAGCGAGTACAACGAAAGATTTGATTTGATATTTACAAATTCATTTAACGCAATTTGGTCACTATTTAAAAGCGCAATAAAGCTCAGTCAAATTTAGATATTGCCCCGAAGTCCCCGGATATCACTTGCGATGTTACGCTCTAGTTTACCATATATCCTTTCACGACTCTACAGTCTACACTAACCGCAGTATCCTACAACAGAATAGGATGTGGTATGTTCAATAATTCAATACTTGCTATCCAGTAACCACATTTTTACATTTCTCAACAAGCCAAAAAAGCTGCGCGAGCCGCAGCATATTTTTGTCCATTTATCACAACAGTGAGTGAAGAAAGACTAGCTGTGACGTCACCGCGTACAATTTCAATGCGTTATAAAAGCTGCAAAGTGAACAGCTTTTCTCAAGAGTTTCCAATTTCTTTGTTTATTAAACTAGTTATAAAAATGCAATAATTTTTTAATTTTTGCGGTCAAAGTGGGAAGGGGGGGTAAAGGTGATTAATTAATCACTAGTCACCACAGCAATTCTAAAACAATCCAAAATAAAAATATTAATAATAAAAACAAACAGATGATGCAGGGTATGCTGCAGCTTTTTTAGCTTTCATTACGAGCCGCCCCTGGCTAGAAGAGTGAAAGACTTGTCTAACAACGTGAAGTTGCAATTACAAACCTATGTCAAAAATTGCAAGTACTTTTCACTGGCCTTGGAAGAAAGTACTGATGTCAGTGACATCAGCCAGCTTTTAGTCGGTATCCATAGCGTTGACGAAAACTTTATTGTTTGTGAAGAACTACTCAAGACATGTCCACTTTATGGGTCTGCAAAAGGTATCGACGTATTTAACAGCCTTGTTGTGTCTGTCGTCGAATCTTATGGAGGTTTTGAGAAGTGTGAGTGTGTTGTAACAGATGGCGCTAGAACAATGGTAGGACAAGGGATTGGACTTGCTGGCATTCTAAAGAATCATGGAGTTAATTGCCCAATGTTCCATTGCATCATTCATCACGAAGCACCTTGTGCCAAAAGTCTGCAAATGAATGATGTTATGATAACAGTGACTAATATAGTCAACATCATCAGAGGAGGAAATAAAACCCAAAAACACAGAAAATTCATCCAGTTCTTAAAAGACTTGGAAGCAGATTATGAAGATGTGCCTCTATTCTCCAAAATTCGATGGTCAAGTGCAGGAAAACATTAAAACATTTCTTTGCTTTGAGAAAAGAAATATTATATTTTCTGCTGAGTGAAACAGAAGCTACAACCAAGAATACCAAATTCAGTTAAGTGATGATAAGTTTATTTGTTTCTTGGCGTTCTTGACAGATATTAGTAATTACTTGAACATGCTAAACTTGAAACTGCAAGGTAAAAGGCAATTTATCTCTCAACTTGTTTGGCATATTGAAGGTTTTTGCAAGAAACTCGTGCTATTCAAGGCTTCCTTGCAAAAAAAAAACAAAAAACGATGCTTTACATTTTCCTTCTTGCTGTGAATTGATTGGTGAAGGGACAAGAATCGATTTTTGTGCATTTTCTACAAAAATTGGTGAAGATACTGATGAGTTTAACCGCAGATTCGCTGACTTTGATCTGCTGAAGACAAAACTGGAGCTTTTCAGTAATCCTATGGAAGTTGACATAGAGTCTCGGGCATCTTGTTTTCAGCTGGAGTTATGTGAATTACGAGCAGATCCTTTTCAGTTGTCAAAAAAGAATGAGCGTTACGACGTTTTTTGGAAACTTGTAAGCAAAGAACAGTTTCCCTGCTTACGAGACTTCGCACTGAAGATGTGTTCTATGTTTGGTAGCACGTATATTTGCGAAAGCATTTTTTCTTGTATGAAGCGGTTAAACAGCGACGAACGGAACCAAATGAGTGATGAAATCCTGGATGCTCGCCTACGTCTGTCTACCTCGGAGATTGAAGCGAACATTGACTCTATAATCAAATTAAACAATGAATAGTTTGCTATTTATCTGGATGTGTTCCGTAATGTTCTACTTTGTTTATGCTGTGTTATGTAGACTGCTTTCTTAGCAAACGTCAATTTTCAAGACTTAGACAAGTATGAAACGTAAGACATTTAGTAAAACATAGTGTCAATGGTAAAATAACAATCTCTCAGCCTATGATTAAAATCTAGATTTTATCTTTGCGTCCCGCAAAGCTTTTTCAAACCTTAATTCGGCCCCTAATGCTCTTAGTCTTGTACCACACTGTATTAGATAAACGCAGAAATACTCATAGACTATTTATTAATAACTTAAATGAATCAAAGCATAATTTGAGTTATTAAATCGAACTATTAATTTACTAGGCAGTTTTGCATATATTTTGTTACACTGCATCCTCGATTAACCGGCCCCTCGATCAACCGGCCGGGTTCAACAAGTATAGGTACATTCAATTATTTAGTCTAAAATCTACACATTTTACAGTGGGAAAAAAACTAGAAAACCAACAAACAATGCAGTCAGGAAGCTTGTTCTTTATTTTGTATTTAAATTGTTTTGTGGTTAAGCTCGTTCTCACACTAATTTTCAGGGCTGTAGGTCTCGAGACCAGTCTTGGTCTCTAGACCGGTCTCGAAGCCGATTTTTGTGGTCTTGGTCTTGGCTTTTTCGCGCCGGTCTCGGTCTTGGTCTCGAACCTTGATAGTCTCGGTCTCGTAATTTAAAATGGTCTGTCTCGAGACCGGGTAATTTTTGCAAGTAAAATAAAATAGTTTCAAAAGAGGCTAACCTCGAGTTTAGATTACATAGGTTAGACAACTAGATTTCGCACCTGGAGATTAAAATTGTCGCGTTTACACATGAGAAAAGAAATCGCTTACATATAACGGTTTTGATGACGAGAAAGAAACCAAAGTCCAGCAGGCGAGAATCTTCGTTCGTGTTTTCGCTTCTGCGACAAATCGATGAAAGCAATTGAACCGTTACCAAACGTCATCATAATATAAGCAGAAAATTCATTAATAACAATTGTTCGAATGACGTGTTAGAATTTTCTCAGTTCTATAGTTAACAGCAGTAACACAAGTTGTTCAGTAGTTTTGTTCAACGAAAGACAGTTTTAAGTTAGGTGAAACGGAATATCTGAACATCACTAAAAATTAATTGAAACTAAAATATATTGAAGAAATTCATTCACTTCCGTTGACAATCTAAATTTCGAGGTTGAGAATTTAAAGTCTGTAAGCAGGCGCGTCGATTTCTCCAAATCTTTGGAGGGTCCAATTTAATGACAAATCTCGCGAATTTTGTTAGCATTGTTCGTACATCGTAGATTTTGTTTGCATTGTTTGCACGTCGCAATAGCACATATGATGCAGTTTTTTGTTTTCGGCGGTATGCCGTTTAGGAGATAAGCGTACGATATTTAAAAAAAATCCTTGTCACGGCCAAAAGTAGATTGGTGGGGATAAAAGGGTATCTTGAGATATATATCCGTGTAAAACAGGGCTTCCCAAACTTTTTTGCTCGCGACCCCCTTAATCTTCTGAAATTTCCGCGACCCTTTGCGGTTAAAATAATAAACACTATGAATTGTGTATTTGTGGTAATTATCCAATGGAAAAAAAATTATAACAAGGCACTGGCACCCAATGCGTACAAAACGCAAACACATTTGCAAACACTCTGCTTGCATTTGTCTTTACCGCTGCTTCAACATCATCTGCAGTACGCTTTTTACAGTTATTGTACGACTTTTTTAGTCAGCTATCCATTGATTAGAATCTTTCCAGTAGAAGTAGTCTGGTAGTTATACCTCTACATCTACTCAACTATATACCGGCGTATATATAACACTACGTCTCCTCTACTAAACTACCTGTACTACAGCCAGGCGCATAACCAAAATTCTGCAACGGGGGTGGGGCTGTTACGGGGGTCTGGGAGCGGAGCCCCCAACTCTCGAAAATTTTGTGTTTTTGCAAAAATAACCCATTTTTAGGCCTAGTTTGATAACCATTAATACTATTAAAACGTGACCTAGATGTTAGCAGTGCAAAAACATATTTTTACTAGTTGCATACATGGGCTATGTAGGATATGCTAGAATTTCAGCTCTACGGCTAGAATTTCAGTTCTTCTTTTACAAGCTGGTAAATCATAAAATTCTATACCGGAAGTTCAATAAAACTCTCAAGGAATAATCTATTTCGCCGATGTTTTATACAAAAAGATATATTTAGAGGGGCTAATGGAAGGAAGTTTGAGAAAAGTGATTGGTAATTAACTAATACTGAATAGCCCCTTCCCCTATTCCTGAGCTTTTATTTTTTTAAAGAAACCTATGTTAAACATTTTTCAATATGCAATGAAATTGGAAAATCAATATTTGGCTGTGTTTCAAAGTTGTGTTTTTCTAATTTATGAGTTTTAATTTTGAAAAATTAGCCCCTCCCCCTTAATAATCGTTTCAAAATATGCTTTAAATCATTTTTGAGTCTATGCCAGTGCAAAAGACGGTCTCAGAAGTGCTAAAACGTGGTATTTTCTATATTCTGCGTTTTGTTCGGTACGCCGATGAGGGGGGCTGTAGCTCCCATCACCCCCTCTTTTGGCTACGCTACAGATCACAGCACTATAGAAGCATTGAATTTGGTCTGCATAGTTCTATTATGTCATAAACCAAAGTGACAAAACAAGTTAGGCATCCAGCTGTGCTACATGATACGACTACGGAAAAGTTTATCTGCTCGCTTCTTATACATGTAATTCTAATAATAGACTTCCTTGTAAAAATTGGTGCATTCT
This sequence comes from Trididemnum nubilum, assembly GCA_963965965.1. Lineage (NCBI taxonomy): Eukaryota > Metazoa > Chordata > Ascidiacea > Aplousobranchia > Didemnidae > Trididemnum > Trididemnum nubilum. The sequence goes on from CAWYPQ010000485.1 coordinate 17,762, forward strand.
GTGCGACCCCATAAGGTCGTTACGCGACCCCTTTGGGGGTCGCGACCACCAGTTTGGGAAGCCCTGATGTAAAATATCTTTTGTAATATTTTTTGAATGCGATCTCTTTCACGCCAAACTTTTGGGGCGGTTTTCGGGTTCTAAATCTAATGTCACGTGACTTATTACTTCGAAATTTGGTCCAAAAAAACATCTTGTTATTCCGAAACTGCAGTATCTTTTTGGTTAAAAATATTCTTGACTTTTCCGCTCTGCTGTTCCGCTGTGGTGTGGCTAGGGGGGACGGCCCGCTTTAGGTAGCACCATTTTAGAGTGACATCTTTTCGTGACGATATAATCAAATTTTAATGTAAAATTCAAAAAGTATTAGCAAAATTTCTTTAGCAAAAATAGCAGCAAGCTTATATAAACCATCTGAATTTATTTTGCAACTCTGTGAAAAAGTTAACTTTTAAATCTTTGCGAAAACGTCGTTTTAACAAGAAATAAAATTTTCAAAACATCTTTGTAAAAAAAATACAATTGTGGACCAAAATACATCAATACCGGTACATTGCAATTAATGTTACTTAGTTTCAAAAATCAGCTGAGTTTTTCAGCTGCGGGTTTTGCTCCGCATCCCCAATATTTTCTGAAAGAAGCCGCGGTTGGGTCAAAATTCTCGATGCGCCTGTGTGCCAAGTTCCCAACTTTGAAAATCGTTCCGCCAAACCTGTCCGTACTACTTCAAAAGATGACACAATCCGTTAAGGTTAAGTCCCCAACGGATGGCACCATTTCGAGCGACGCCACTGCCGTTAAGCATTTGTTAGCGTTGCGACTTCCACTACTGAACTAAATAATCAACCTGGCTAACTGGAAGTTGGAACTAATCTTTTTTCAAACGAATATCGGTAGCCTATTTTATCCTTAATGGTCCAACGAAGCATCAATTATTTTCTTCAATCAAAGAGCTTTTTGGTTTTGGTACAGCAGTTAGCCTACTAGCTTTCTACTATGCGCAAAACAGCAACGGAAAAACGTTCTTTCGGCTACCTTCCTCCGACGCTGCAGTGCCCTGCTATAATAGTGAGAACTTTCCTCATCTAGACTTCGTTAGCTTTAGTGACAGACACACAGTCACAACGACAGACGCGTAGCCAAAAATCTGCAACAGAGGGGGCTGTTCCGGGAGTCTGGAGCCTAGCCTCCTGCCGCCGAAGACAAGTTTTGGTCTAGGAGCCAAAACCCCAACTACCGGAGTTTGGGGGCAAAGCCCCCACCCCCCAGAGGCATGGAAGTCTGGTGGCGGAGCCCCCGGTGCGCAAAATTTTGTATTTTTTTTGAAAAACAGCTGAATTTTGGGTCTATTTTGATAACGATTATTGCTATTAAAACGTGGCATTGAAATTAGCAGTGCAAAAACATGACTATACTAGTTACATAAATGGGCTATGTGGGAAGCAGCTATTACTAGAATTTTACTTCTCTTATTTACAAGTTGGTAAATCATAAAATCCTATACCGGTAGTTTAATAAAACTCAAGGAGTAATTTATTTTGTCTATATTTTATAGAGAAAGATTTAATTAGGAGAGCTAATGGAAGTAAGTTGAGAAGTGATTGGCATAGGTGGGCAAGTTAATGCAAAACGTTAGCTTCGTTAACCACTAGTCCGTTAACAAACTTCACACCTCCGTTAACGTTAATCCGTTATTTTCACCTTTAATTAACGGAAGTTAACAAAGTCCGTTAATCCGTAAACATTTTGCGTGTAATTTACATTTCTTTTTATTCACTCGCTTCTAGAACACGTATTGACGTTGTTAAGCTGATTGTAAGAAAACATTTATTGCTATGGTGGTCTTTTTGTGTTTTGGAAGTTACTGTACATTTTACAGTCTAATCTAATTTCAAGATAAAAACAAGTTCAAATGCTCAACGAAGCTGCGATTGAAAAATCTTTGGAAATTGTGAACAGCGATAATTAATAGACCTATGAAGCTGCAGGTTATTATTTGACACAAAAAAGAGCTCCTTTCTTCGCTTTCTTCTATAAAACTCGCGCTAATACGCAACAAGTGTTACCAGTGCAAACTGGCCTGCACCGGTCCGATGAATGAATGGTGCAAGATATTAACGATAAAAACCTTAACGGAAGTTAACAGAACTTAACGGAAGTCAATTTAGTCCGTTAACAGCACTTAACGGAAGTTAATTTAGTCCGTTAACATGAAAAAACTTTTAACGGATTAACGAGTTAATGAAAAAGTTAGCTTCGTTATTAACGGATTAACGATTAACGGACTTGTGCCCACCTATGGTGATTGGTAATACTGAATAGTCCTCCCCCTATTCCTAAGCTTATGTATTTTTTGATGAAACTTAGGTTAAGCATTTTTCAATGAGCGATCAAATTTAAATTCCAATTTTTGGCCATTTTTCAATTTTTTTTTTCTGATTCACGAGTTTTATTTTCGACAAATTAGCCCCCCCAAATAATCATTTCAAAAATACGCCTTGAACTATTTTTTTACTCTATTCCTGGGTAAAAGACAGTCTCAGAAGTGCTGAAAACTGGTATTTCAGTTAGTTTGCATTTTGGTCGGCAGTCCAATGGTGGAGCTATAGCCCCCCCACCTCCTCTTGGCTACGCTACTGCTCAATGATGAGTTTGTGACGTACACAAATATAAATTGTGCAATATATTGGCTAAGTGATAATACATATTCGCAGAGGTGGGCACGAATTCGTTAGTCGTTAATCCGTTAATAACGAAGCTATCTTTTCATTAACTCGTTAATCCGTTAAAAAGTTTTTTTTATGTTAACGGACTAAATTAGCTTCCCCTTAAATTTCCTTAACTTACGTTAAGGTTTTCATCGTTAATTTCTTGCAACATTTATTAATCGTACCGATACAAACTAATTCGCTCTGGTAAAACTTGTTGCGTATTAGCAAGAGTTTTATCAAAAAAGCGAAGAAAAGAGCTTCTTTTTGTGGCAAATAATAAGCTGCAGCCCTCGTGGGTCTATTAATATTATCGCTGTTCGCAATTTCCAAAGATTTTTCTATCGCAGCTTCGTTAGTGCATTTGAACCTATTTATATCTTTAAATTAGATTAGACTGTAAAATGTAACTTTTAAAACACGAAAAGACCACCATAGCAATAAATTTTTCCTTACAATCAGCTCAAAAGTGTCATTACGTGTTCTAGAAGTGAGTGAATAAAAAGAAATTTAATTACATTAAAATGTTAACGAGTTAACGGACTTTATTAACCTCCGTTAGTTAAAGCTGAAAATAACGAATTAACTTTAACGGAGGTATGAAATTTGTTAACGGACTAATGGTTAACGAAGTTAACTTTTCGCATTAATTTGCCCACCTATGCGTATTCGTATTTTGATTATTATTATGAAACTATGGCCAAGCGTTGTGATATGTAGTTTTCAAAATTTCGAGCCAGAAAAATCTGTTAAGACAGAACTGTCATTTTGTTAGTATTCGTGATAAACAGCAAACATGTTCTATTTTTATTGGGGGGGTCCTTGCTTTTTGGACCCCCATAATGCATATTTTTGGGGGGTCCGGACCCCCGACCCCCTCAGGAATCGACGCTCCTGTTGATAAGTTACGAATATTTGGAGAGAATAGTTAAGCAGTGGCGTTGCTAGGGGGGGGGAGGGGCGGCCCGCCCCGGGTGACACCATTTGGTTACTATATTTGGTCCCTATCATTTATTTGGACCAAAAACGCACTCAATTTCCGGCGAAAACCTTTTTTTGGTCCTAGCTTTTGGACCGAAAACCCATTGAATTTTCGGCGAAGACCTTTTTTTTGGTCTTAATCTACTTTTAGACATAATTTTCATAACGGTGTCACGTCATAAAGGATGACACCACGAAATCCCGCCTCGGGTGTCACCATCCTTAGCAGCGCCTCTGTAGGAGCTATGATAAACCCAGATGAAGAAGAATGAAAATAAAACCCACGTTATACCATACTCTAGAGGATAAATAGATAGCGGAGTCGGAGTGCACCATTTCTGAGATTCCTCGAGCTAGTTTTTTTTAGATGAGTTAAGGTTTCAAATAGCGATAAATATTATGACTTTTGAGTGCGATAATTTTTCGACTTGTTTTCACCGTTCACCGATTGATTCACCCACACCTGCTGGAGGGGTTGCAGTTTATGTGTCAAATGAATTACGCATTGAAATTGTTTCGAAACTTAATATGAACATTAATGGATGCGAGAATATGTGGATAAAATTATGTCACTTGGATATTATTTTTGGGGTTATTTATCGGCACCCCAAGAGCAATGCTAAACTTTTTGTAGATGAACTGAATAAAACATTAGAACAACTCAAAACAACTAAAGTTTACTTAATCGGTGATATAAATATTAACATATTCTCAATCAACAATGCTAAATATGCTAGTGATTATGGTAATATGCTTGCAAGTAATGGCTCTTTTCCTCTTATAACTCTTCCTACTCGCGTTAATGATGTGTCTTCTACTCTAATTGATCACCTCATAACTAATGATCACAAAAATTCTATTTTTCCTGGTATAATCAAAACTGATTTGACTGGCCACTACCCTATATTTTGCTCTATTAATACATTTACCTTCTCCAACAAGCTAAACCAGCAAATGTATAAACGTGACTTATTAAATTTTACTGCGGAAAATTTTTGTGAAGATTTACATAAATCAATACTAAATTTTTTTCCTAAAGACAATGCAATTAATCCCAATAATTTAAATATGATATTTAATAATTTTATTAATGTTGTCAAAACTGCAATTGACAATCACGCACCACTAAAAAAACTTTCTCGGAGGCAACGCAAACTAAAACTCAAACCGTGGATCACTCGTGGACTATTAATCTCTATCAAGCACAAACAAAAGTTGTATTTATCTCACTTCATTAACGGAAACACAGAAAAAAGAAACTTTTACAAAAAATATGCTAATAAACTAAATAAAATCAAGTTTAGTTCTAAACAAATGTATTATCAAGATGAGCTATATAAATCCAAAAACAATGCTTTTAAAACTTGGAAAGTCATTAAATCACTTCTTTCTTGCTCTCAAAATTCTTCAACTACACCTAATGAAATAAAATACAATGGTAACTTAATTACGGGCTCAGAAACCATTTCTGAGTCATTCAATAGTTATTTTGCCGAAGTAGGTCTAGACTTATCCGCAAAATTTAACCAGCATGATACCAACAGTTACAAAAAGTTTCTACCAAAATTTAATTCTTCCTCACTTTTTATTCAGCCTACTTCTGAAACTGAAGTCATACAATTAATACATTCTCTAAAAAACAAAAATTCGTGTGGCCCTGATGAGATTTCAGCAAAATTTGTAATTTTAGCTGCTGATATCCTAGCTACTCCCCTTAAAATTCTATTTAATTATGCGTTTGAATTTGGCATATTTCCAGATTGCTTCAAAACTGCCAAAGTAATCCCGATTTACAAACAGGGTGATAAAACGGAAATGGGCAATTACCGTCCTATATCCATTCTTTCTACCTTCTCAAAAATTTTAGAAAAATTAATCTACAATAGAACCCAATCATTTTTAGAAAAACACTCTATCACCTTACCAACACAATATGGTTTTAGACCTGCTTATTCTACCTCACATGCAATGATTGACATTTTAACTTCAACCCTAGATAACATTAATGTCAATAAAAACACAGCTCTACTACTGCTAGACCTAAAGAAAGCTTTCGATACGGTGAATCATGACATATTGTTAAATAAAATGAATCACTATGGTATCAGAGGAAATGCAAATAACCTATTTGCTTCTTTCTTAGCAAACAGAAAACAATACGTATTTTTAAATCATACTCAATCTAACTACAGGTACATCAAATGCGGTGTTCCTCAAGGCTCGGTTCTTGGCCCTCTGCTCTTTACAATATATATCAATGACATAAGTAGTTCCACTAATTCTGCTCCTCAGCTGTATGCTGATGACACATGTCTTATTTTACAAGATGATAACATATCCAACTTAAAATACAAGATAAAAGGAGAAATTAATGCGGTGAACAAATGGATGATTGCCAATAAATTAACTTTAAACATGTCTAAGTCCAATGTCATTATTATAAACTCAAACAAAAACGGCAAGTGGTCTAAAAACTGTAATAATGAAGTTCTACCGATCATGATAGTGAAAAATGCTAAATATTTGGGTGTTACTTTTGACGAATCTCTTTCTTTTGATTGTCATATCAAAAACTTGATGAAAAGGTTATCGCGATCAGTAGGAATTCTAGCAAAGGTAAAACCGTTTTTAAACACTAAGGCTTTATTAAATTTATATTATGCTATTTTTCACTCGCATCTGCAGTATGGTTTAATTACTTGGAGCTCAACTTTTAAAAGTTATCTAAAAAAATTAAGTACTTTACAAAATAAAGCTGTCAAAATTGTTGGAGGAGGTAAATATTATGATCGAGCAACACAATTTTATGCAAAATTGCGCATCCTTAAATTAGTTGATATGGTCTTTTTTGAAAAAGCATTGTTTGTGTTTAAATTTAAAATGAAAATGCTACCAGATCAATTTAACAACTATCTCACTGAAGCGAGTCATGTATACGAAAAGTTTACCAGAGCATCCTACCAAAACAATTATTTTATTCCTCTTTTGAATACGTCAAAAGCTCAAAGATCTATAAAATATCAAGGTCCTCTGATTTGGAACGCATTGGATGCCGATTTAAAAACATGTAAGACATTGCAATCTTTCAAAGCAAAACTTAAAAACTTACTCTTGCAAAAATATGATCAAGAAATATAAGCTTAAATATTACCACTATTGTTTTTAGTTATTTTTTTACTTTTTTTTTTAACAATAAGAGATTCCTGCTTCTCCCCTTCTCCCTCTTTCTTCCCTTCTCCTCTCCGCCGCTATTGTTTGTTTGTTGGTGTGTTCTCAAAAAAAAAAAAAAAGATTAGATATTACTGAACAAAAAGTAAAGCTTCAATTACAATAGGTGGCTGCAGACACGAAGACAAAATCAGTCCCTTCGCAGTCTCCTTGTGCCTGTTTTGCTATAATTTTTACGTTGCTCTGATTTATGCTGAATGTGTTTAATTTATTTTCATTTGCGTTACTTTGTGGGTTTGTGCTGTTTATTTATAACAGGTAACAAAATAAAATAAAGTTCAGTTCAGTTCAGTTCACTCTGACCTTTTTACAATATATTTGTGTTCTATCAAATACCGTACTCTAATTATTTATATCAACACTATTAACTTATTGTCTTCTATCGCTGTTCAGCAAAATCAGAGCGAAAGAGATTATTTGAGCAGTTTTCGATTTGATCTTTAAAAGGTGTGAAAATAGACACTTAAGAAAGGTCAATACTGAATTTATTTTTTTTGGAGATTAAATAATTTTTTTGGAGTTATGCATAGTTTACAATACCGTAGTTTGCTCTATTTCAGTTACTCACGTTTCAGAACAGCAATCTAGCTAGCGTTAGTGCAAACAGTTTAACGGGTAGAAAATGTGGTGTGACAAACTGCAATGGAAATTATACAGTGGAATTCGGTTAATAAATCCACCTCGGGACAGCCGTTTTGGATTTAATACGCGGCGGCTTTAATAAACGGCGTTTTCTAAAATGCACAAGACGATTCCGTTCCAAGCAAATTGGATGTAATAAGCGGCTGGATTTATTAACCGTGGATTTATTAACCGAATTCCACTGTAATAGCAAATCAAAAGAAAAAGTATTTCGATTGCCTGCTGACAAAGACGAAAGAGCTGGATGGCTAAGTGTGCTTCCCAGAGACAATACTCCCGACACCAAAAATACTGTTGTATGCGAAAGGCACTGACCACTGTAGTGAAAAATGCTCCTCCATATTAAACGAAAAGATGAGCGATATTATGGATTGTTTATCTGGTATGCAGGCATCTATTTCAAAAGTTCAATGATGGGATTGGTGTACAATGTACATTGCTGGATATGCCATTGCTAAAAATAAAACTGACTATGGCACCGAAGACAGCGACTTTTACTACGACAAGTATGGTTCCTTTACGGATAACTTGAATACAGTAGAGGAGGTTTACATGTTCCTGTAGACTACGTTTGCCAGTGGGTTGTTTACAGTTATGTTATGTTTCATGAGGTGGCCAATTATTGCAGCAGAAAGTCATTATGTAAAATGCTGCAAATATCAAAAACACCTACATTTTAAGACTTACCAATATTTTTTTCAATAACTAGTGCTCCCTCTAATCGCTTAACTCTACGCACTAAAAAAACTCGTCAGAAAATTTTAAAGCTTAGCAACAGCAATCAATAAAAATCAACAGCAACAATTATGAAGCAAATGCAATTTTTAATGTTTCTATTAGAAGTCTGAAGCTACAATCAGAACCAAATTTAGTGTAGTGGCCAGTCAACTGCCAAGTTTCCATAAATTACAATTGCTTGCGTTGGCATATTATACTCTATATTATGTCAATCAAATTATGGATATTTAACGCTTTATGCAGCTCTACCACTTTCTCTTTATCTCAGTAACTGCGATTCAAAGCTTGCATTGCTTGTATTGCATGATATGCTAAGCTCAAATATTAATCAAAGATGCCGTTATTACGGTATTAAATTCGTTTTATAATTATTAAAGTCATAATGTTCGAGACAATCTGAAAACGCTAATATTTGTATACCGAGTAAGACAGTTTCTTTTGAAGCTAAATTGCATAAGCAATAACATGATAGTAAGGGTTTGGATTACCATGCGTCATGTTAAAACAACAACAAAAGACATCATATTACGTTATCGTTGCACTTAACCATTAACAACATCACAACGGTACCGAGATTGGGAACTATATACGAATTTCGCAAAATATACGAAACTTAGTTACTTTGAAGCGTTCATTCTATTAAGAGCCGCGTTAAAATGTTCGCCTCCAGTTTCGACTCGAGGGCGTACGTTGATTTGGCTTTTGCCCAATTTGAGCGCTCGCAGCTGTTTTCGCTACTGAAATCCCTCCCAATACACATCACGTGATCGAAGTTTTTGTGTAAAATCGTTTACACTTTAGGTTAAGTTTTAAACTACAGGTTAAGTTTTCTACAAAACTGCTTAATCAATCTCATAGAATGTAAATTAAATACTTTAAAAATGATTTTAAACAATCAGGAGTGAACGATTGTGCTATTTCTTGGTATCGCCGACATACAGTAGCATTTTGCGTGTAAATAAAACAAAGCGACGCGCAAAAGTTGTCTCCTTAATTTTCTCGCTGTTAGGTGACATGTGCGGCCGTTTTCTTGTAGTAGGCCATGGGCACTCTTCAAAAATAATTTCAGTAAAAATCTGCATGAAATGACTTCGTCGAGATGTTGATGATGTAATCACTTAAACTAAAGCAATGCGTCATCTGACTCAATTTATATATTCATAAAAACGACTTATGAGCAAATTTGAGCTCCAAAAATTTTTTTTAATCGAAAAAAACAATGATGACGTCATTTTTGCGGTATCGGTATTAATCTCGAACTTTGCCGGTCTCGAAGCCAAATTCGGGACCAAGACCGGTCTCGGTATCACTTAAGTATCCAATACTGCATGGGGAGGATGGGGCACAATGGGACAAAAATTACATAATTTAATGTAATTTCAAAACTACAATTAGTGGAAAGCTCAAATTTTGTGTGCAGGTACTACTCCTTCAACCTTAACATTATCAATCATAATTACAGAACTATATTCGATAATTAAGCTTTTGTTGCAAAAAATAAAAATTGAAAAAATTGTCCCATTGTGCCCCATGCATGGGGCACAATGGGACAAGCCGGGGGGCACTATGGGACAGAACATAGAGCACCTAATTGGATAATATAGGTTGAAAATAAAGTAATGCTGGAAGATTTAAGTTACTTGTTATTGAATATAGGTTCACCAGGATATAAAATCTTCAACGTAGAGCAAGAATTTTTTGATTTTATTTTTTCAGCAATTTTTGGTTGAAAAAGACTGCTTTTTGCTAGCTAACCTCTTCAATTTAAGGCTTGCATTATGTTGAATCACAACACCAGTGTAGTTATGATCAAAAAGCATCTAATATATCTCAAGCAATATTTCAAACAACACATTTTGCTCAGCTAAAATGTATCACAATAACACTGAAGAACAAGTAGCACAACAAAGCTAATACAGCTAAGTGCAACCATAAACTAATACAAACAGTTCAGTTTAATATCAAAAAAGTAAGCAAAACTACATTTTTGCAGCAACAAAGTACTGTAGCATAGCTTTTACCCAGTTGTTAAGATCAGCATCAAACAGTTTAACATGAATAAAACATTACATGAACATGGTGATGGTATGGACTGATGAATCAGATAGAGTGAAAAACAGTGAAGCTGGTATATTTGTCATTGTTTGATCTAGTGTACCAGTATGTTTAATTGACCGAAACTACAATTGAATCAAACACTTGATCTCAGTCTGCTAGTAGAGCCACATTCAATTGGAGCAGGTAACATGTTTAATACCGTAGCCTATCATCTTCATGAACAGATCCAATATCTGGAAAATCAGGAAAGAAAAACTCTGCGACATGACGCTTCTTGTGCAAATAAACAATTTTAAAGTCTCCATCTTCATCTCTAGGTTGAGCAATTTGTCCCACATAATATTTAACTGGTTGAGAAAGAAACTCTACCAGCACATAATTGTCAACATCAGGGCATTTGTTTGCATTTTCAGTGGAACTAAAAATTGACACATCATCGACATCATCAGAACTGTTATATTATTAATACTTGCTAGTATTACAGCTAAAAATGTTCAAGGTTAAAGTTGAATCAATAATAATCACTAGGCCTAAACAAATTACTCTGTTAAAACATTTTAATAGTCAATACAGCATTCAACATGACACATAGATAGTTTCTCATCACACTATATATCACTCAGTACACAAGTTCAATAACTGTAAATATTTGCAGTTTAAAATCTAGAGCCAGGTCAGAGGTGTAAAGCAAAACTTTGGCTCATTACAGTACATGTTATAGTAACCTCTAAAAGCTTAGTTGTTATAGATTGTCCATGAATGTGCTGATTATAGTACACATATTTGCCTTATCACTGAAGTCTAATCTTAACAGCTTTGATTAACAACTGAACTTGTGAAGCTTCACTTTCTGCAAGGCTAAATTTTTAGTTTTTATCATGTTACAGTCACTTACTGACAAAAAATAAAACAATGAATGAATCAATAGTCTTTTTCTTCAAACTACATAAGCTTTTTGACATAGGTTTATGCCTAAGATTAGAAAACATTAAAATTTTGTTTGTCCCATTGTGCCCCTTTTTCATTGTCCCATTGTGCCCCTACAGCAAAGCCTAATTAAAACTGTCTCTTATCCGTTTACTCCAACACTAATAAAAATTAAAAAGATACTAGCCAAACGATAATTAATTGATGTCATTCCAACAGCATTTTCAAGAAAATCCTGCAACTATTCCCAACAAAATTTCCCTTGCCTTTCGTAACCCAAAACAAAACTTTTTAGTTCCAAACTTCACGAAGCTGTAATATCCCGGTACCAAAACTTTAATTGAACATTTTTTTTCAGAAAAAGCAAGGGTTTGGTTCGACAAAACATCCTCACAAATACAAAGTTTTAGAGTTGAGTAGTTTTTTTTATAATTAGACTGTCCTATTGTGCCCCATCTTCCTAGTTGGGGGACTGCTTCAAAATCAACATTAGCACCACTCTTTATTCTGCAAAAAAGAAGCATCAGATTGTTAACTGGAAATGGATATCGAGAGCATACTAATCCTTTGTTCTATCGAGCTAAATGCTTAAAACTCAAGGATATTTACTCTCTGGAAACTGCAAAGCTAATGTACAAAATTCACAATAATGTATTATCTTTTGCAAATTCAGATAAGTTTAACCTAATAAAAAACTGCTATACACATAAGACAAGATTGAGCCACAAAAACAACGTTTTTCTTCCAAGAACTAGAACAAGATTACGGCAAAAGTCTCTATCATTCGCAGGAATTAAAATTTGGAATGAAATTCCAAGCAGTATGAAAGAAGTTTCATTCTACAGATTTAAACAAGCTGTTAAAGCTCATTTTTTTATCAACCTATGAAACCGATAAAAGCTAGAATAACAGCTTTCTATCAGCAATGCAGTAGTAATTACAGGAATCATAGTTGCATATTTATGCTTGAGTTCAACAATAACCTATTCTATTGCTTCAATGGCATGAGATGGTGCATTCATCTATCACACATTTATACAATACGTCATCTCTCATTTTGATGTGCCCTTGAATTATAAGTAATTTTGCAGAAACTGACTGAGGTTGATATATACTGGTATTGGAAATAGTACCAGTACCTACTATAATGACATATTGGCAAACAATATTGGCCAGTCAACTGCCAAGTTTCCATAAATTACAATTGCTTGCGTTGGCATATTATACTCTATATTATGTCAATTATATTATGGATATTTAACGCTTTATGCAGCTCTACCACTTTCTCTTTATCTCAGTAACTGCGATTCAAAGCTTGCATTGCTTGTATTGCATGATATGCTAAGCTCAAATATTAATCAAAGATGCCGTTATTACGGTATTAAATTCGTTTTATAATTATTAAAGTCATAATGTTCGAGACAATCTGAAAACGCTAATATTTGTATACCGAGTAAGACAGTTTCTTTTGAAGCTAAATTGCATAAGCAATAACATAATAGTAAGGGTTTGGATTACCATGCGTCATGTTAAAACAACAACAAAAGACATCATATTACGTTATCGTTGCATTCTTAACCATTAACAACATCACAACGGTACCGAGATTGGGAACTATATACGAATTTCGTAAAATATACGAAACTTAGTTACTTTGAAGCGTTCATTCTATTGAGAGCCGCGTTTTTTTCGTTTTTTTTTACAAAACAAAGCAAGGAGATTTTTTTTTCGCTCCAATTGCCCACTTTAAATTCTATAAAACATAAATAAGCATTATGAACATTATTGATTTTTTTTCTATCCAATTTGTAGTAACAGTATTTTTTTTTTTAGTATGCTTAGAGTTAGAACAATTCTAATGTTGCCTTGCATTTTCTTTACATGTTGACTGTGAGTTTTGTGTACACACTGTACAAAGTGTATCTTTGCAACACTTTGTTTTAATTTTGCATAAAATTTTTTATCATAGAAAGTAGCAGACTGAGAAAATCTAGAAGCTGCTTTTTTAACCTTAACTTGGTGAGGTGGCAGTTGACTTAGATGACCTTTCGGTCCTTCGCTGTCTCCTCACCAAGTGGCTAAATATCGCTTTGACTCCGCAAGTTTGCGTGTTGGTTTTAAAGGAATTGCATATTTCGATGCTTTGGTGATAGACCTAGAGGAAGTTGCAGTTTTTTCTTGTGATATGACGTCACTTGGTAAATAAATAAATATGATGATGATGATGATAAGTCCACTGCCACATGACCCGAGCACCTAGTATTATTAACACAGCAAGCATTCGGGCCTAGCATCAGTACTTAAATTGTAGGGGAGACGCGGGGGGACGCATCTCCTCATTGAGAGTTAGCGTCCCCCCATCGAGATTTAGCGATTCCCCATCGAGATTTAGGCTTTCTCCCATCGAGAGTTGAGCGCTGGATGACAAAAGGAAAAATAGCCATCCAGAACTAAAAAATCCTACAAATTTCTTGCCGAAAATGGTCGCAACCTGCGGCGAAGACCTTTTTTGGTTTTCACCTGATTTCGGGGAAAAATGACTTCAATTTCCGGCGAAGACCTTTTTCTTGTTTTCGTTGTTCATTCAATTTCGGTGACGGAAATACATTATTTCTACTAAACTTTTTATAAAGTTGGTCAAGGCTGCAAAAGCGTCCCCAACGCAAAATTTTACAATTTAAGTACTACATAGCATTACTATAAATTAATTTTCAAAACGATACGCTAATATTTAAAAATATATATCAAAAACACAGAACACTTCTACAATTAAAACAATGTTCTACGATGTAGTATTTTTTCTATTGAAGTTTACATTTCGCTCCCCTGTCCGGGGAACATCATCAAAACATTAACACGCTTTAATTTGCAAATTAAAATGGGACTTCAAAAGTTACAAAGCCGATTTTCAACACAAAACTTTCACAGCTGTGAGGTTGCACTTTTCTCACAAATCTGCTTTCCCATTACGCTGGGGTTTTATCAGCATCTGAATTCATTTATATTTATGAGCTGTGTTTCAGCAATTGATTTACTGAAATTATAGCCTTTTCTGGCAGCCCACCCGAAACTTCAAACCACACACTACGGCAATATCTGCACTTGCCACCGTACCCTCTTCTCAGATTACTCTGATCAAAGTCTGACTACAAGGTCACCAGAAAGAGGATTCTCGACCAGTATCACACTGGCACTGCACTTAGTTCAACCGCATTGCGCTAGAATCACTAAACATGAGCAGCTGGACACCATTTATACGACATCACATAAGCAATTTACCAATTCAAACTTGTTTGTTGTCGTCATGCAAGCGTACATACTGTGTAAATGCCTACAACTAATTCTGAAATCAAAAAGCCAAAATCAGCTTACTTGCCAGTAAAGCAAATTGCCATATACAATGCCAGTCAACTCCCATACAAATAGATTTTCATCTACTTGTATGTGCTAAGAAAGTTTTCAGTTGCCTGAGTGATATTGATCGAGAATCCTGTTTCTGGTGACCTTGTTGTCAGACTTGGATCACAGACACAGTAATCTGAGAAGAGGGTGCCTTGACAAGTGCAGAAGTTGCCCTAGTGATGTGGTTTAAAGGTTTGAGTAGGTTGCCAGGCAGACCTAGCGCCACGGGGAGGCAATCCTGCGCCGTGCCCCCCAAATCACCACTTGTGACCCCCCAAACAAGAATTGTGCCCCAAAGAAAATAACAGGCTCGGTGCCACTGGAGTGCAGTTCGAAGGCCTGAGACCCCCAAAATACTGATCATCACCCCAGAAATTGTGAGCAAGAACCGATTTTTTGCAGACTCTGCGGTGAAGACCGTTTTTTTTTTTGTCTTTACTCTCGAATTCGGGAAAACAAAGTTTATGTGTCCCCCCTCCAAAATTATTGATAGCGATCTTATTGATGAAAGGTTGAAAAAAGACCATAGGCCATACAAGAGTATATTTCTGGTTTCAGTAGCGTATAGCCAAGGGGGGGGGGGAGGGGCTACAGTCCCCCCATTGGCCTGAAAAGTATGCGAAATAGCACGTTTTTAGTGCTTTTGAAGCCGATTTTTGCTCCAAAAATGTAAACAGCCCCCCGATGGGATTGGGGAGCAGAAGTTGTGAAGGACTTGCTGTTATTTGGACCAGAAAAGTGGAGTTTTTTTTTTGGAGCTCACCCAAAGTTGGTCAGGAAAAGGGACTGAATTTCGGTGAAAACCTTTTTTTTTTCTTTGGAGAGCAATTTCGGCCGGAAAAACCATTTCAATTTTGGTGAAGACCTTTTTTTTTCGGAGATCACCTGATTTTGACAAAAAAAAAACGCCTCAATCTGATTCAAGACTGATGAAAATTTCGGTCAAGTTCGTTTGCTGTTGTTTCCAGCTTCCAAAAAAGCCCTCCCCCTTTGCGAAATCCTGGCTACGCGCCTACCTGGTTTCTTGGTGTTTTTCTTACTAGTTTCATTTAGATTTTTGCAAACTAAGGCCTATACTATTTTGATATTCCCCGAATTGGAGAGCGAAACGTTTACTTTAATTTAAAAAAAAAAAAATACTACATCGGAATACGTTGTTTCAAATATGTTTTATCCCCATGAACGCACTCCAAGCTTCATTTTTTAAGAAACATTTCTGTTGTCCTGTTGGAAAAGGTCAAGGGAAAAACCTTCGATGATCTTTTGGCTCTTCTTTCCCCCTTCCCAATTATCCTGTGTATGTGTGAAGAGTTTCTTGTAACATCAGTTTTGCTTTCGAAACCCCAACCCCTTTTAAGTTTAGCAATGTTTGCAGCCACTTAGGGCTTTGCACGATGGAATAGTTGTAGGAAATTGAAGGTAAAAATCTGGATATCTGTCACCAATATTCAGATAGAAGCAACACTCAACCCGTAAAATATTAGATGGAGGGACCATTTCGTAGTCGTAACCGGGCGCAAATTGAAATAAAAACGTTTCAGTGCGGAAAAAAAAACAGATATACCCACGCTCGTAGAAGAGGTGATCATCGAAGACCAAAAATAAAGTCTTCTCATCCAATGCAGCTATTTTTTGTTCAATTTTTAGGTAAAGCCGAGCTCCAGTCAAAGAAAAAGAAAAAAATACAACGATGACGCTCGCTTTCTTTCGAAGGACGCTGAATTTCGATTGGGGGGATGATAATTCTCGAAGGGGGACGCGTCCTCCGGCGTTTCCCCTGCAATTCAAGTACTAAATAAAAGGAACAGTACATTTTTTTTTGAATTAGCAAGTGCTGGCCTGTTCTCATCGTCATCAAAAGAACAAAGTTGTCCTCCAGATTTTTTTTCGATGTTGTTTGTGTTTTGCAGGAAGTTTGCATCCGTGTAGAACGCAGTTTGCTTTTGGTTGGTTTGGACAGAGCTGGAAAAACCACTGTATTACAGGTTTTCATCTGAAGATTTCGGTCCGGAGCTTACTAAACCAACTATTGGTAGGCCTAACCGGAATATAGCAAATATTTGGATCGAGAGCGTATGAACAGGTCTGAGCAGCTGCGTACGGAGGATTTTTGAAAGGAGGAGCCAGGAAACTACAAAATAATAAAGACCAAAAGAAAACTTTCTCCACTCAAAATCAATCCGTTCTTAAGCCCAAAATTAGGTGAAGACCAAAAAATAAAAATTAAAAAGGTCTTCACTCAAAATTAGTCCGGTTTTTGGCCCCAGACTAAGTAAAGACCAAAAAAAAGAAGAAAGAAACCGGTCTCTACTCTGTCCTTCTGTGTGCTCAAACTTTCTACCCAAGTTACATAGGGGGGCCCTGGCCGCAATTTTGCATACTAGTCTATGCTAATTATACTATCCTGGCGACCCAAAGGGGGGGCCACGGCACCATGCCTCCCCCCCTAAATGCGCCCCTTGGCCTGAGCCGTAGCCAGCTGCGTCGTTTAGGCGAATCTCAGCAAAATTTCAACATAATTCCTCATTGCCATTTACAGCTACTGCAGAGTTGTATGTCGGGCCGGGATTTTGGGTTGGGTTCGGGCTTAAGGTTGATACAATTTTGGGCTAAATTCTGGCCTGATACGTCTTCTGTGTTTCAAGTGCCATAGAAACATAACCAAAATAAACTTTGCAACTCCAAATTAAGATTTTTTTAAACAATAATACGATTATTAGTACACAATTATCATCATTGCATCGCAATTTATCATCAACAAATAGTTTTATTTAGTCACCGCAAGCAAAAGTTGTTTAACGGAAAAAAAAAAATTGTTTTTTCTGTATATTTTTCAATTTACAGTACCTTAACTTTCGTCCTTTTTCGTATCTGGTTTAGGCCTTAAATGTTTCGGGTTAAGGCCGAGTTTGGGCTAATATTTTCGTATTCGGGCCTAAACTAGTCGACCCGTTTGCAACTCTGAGCGCTGCAGCTGTAGCAATCCTGAGTAAAAATTTTTCAATCTGAGCAGGCCCGGCGCCAGAGTAGCGTGACTGGGGGGGTGGGGCAAAAATATTTTGGGGGCACAGATAAATTTTTCCTTAAAATTCGGAATTGAAGACCAAAAAAAAAGAAAAGTAAGGTCTTCATCCTAAATTACGCCCCGAAGATTGCGGAGTGCAACGCAATCTTATAGAGCGGATCTCGGTTCTTGCCCACAAATTTAGGGGTGATGACCAAAAAATATAATAATAAAACAAAAACAAAAAAATTCGGAGCAAAATCTTAGGCTTCTTTTTGACGTTCACTCGTGTTTTTCGTTCTGAATCGAGACTTTATTTACGCTTAGAGGGCACAAGCAGTATTTTGAGGGGGCACAGGAGTGACACCGGGCTTGTTCCTTTTTTTTTTGTGGCACAATCCTCGCTTGAGGGGGCACATTTCTCGCTTGGAGAAGGGGCACAAGCAGTGATTTGGGAGCACGGCCCCAAAACGCAGCCCCCCCGTGGCGCCGTGCCTGAGTCTGGGTTCAAGCATGTTTAGCTTTGCCTAGCCACTCTCTATACTGACAATACAACCTGGATGACGAAAAGACACCATACTTCTACGTTATTTTAGATTTTGAAAAACACACTCAATGTCGGAAAGTTTTTATTATAAATTTAAGTAAATGTCATACTGGTGACGTCATTATCTTGACTGCAGTAAATTATCATTTACAGAATTACAGTCCTAAAACCAGGAGCGCAAAATTTCAAGGACACGGAAGGACGTGTCCCCTTTAACTTTTGGGGTAGGGGACGCCAATACTTTTCATCACCCCAACTTTGATATTTTGGCGAAAGCTTCTCTAAAAAATAACTATAAACCTAATTTCAGTTCTAGTTTCACTGGAAGTTGTCGATTTTGAACAAATTTGAACCACAAGGTTACCATTTGCATGGATAATCTACAAAGGAGGAAAGGAGACGATCCAGTTTCCTAGTTCCAAATATTTATTTTGTACTAAAACGATTTTCGTGAGTTTTTTTCGGAAATAAGGCTGCATTGATTATATCGGCATAACCCTGGAGCAAAGGCACAACCAAGCGGCCAAGTCACTTAAAAGATTTAATCAAAAAATGCAAGCGTTAAAACGTGTTTTGAACTCAACCAGTATGTAAAAGGGGGGTGAAGGAGATAACAATAATTGAATAATTATTTATTTTTTCAATTGGCATCCCAATCGTAGCAATCTATAGTTACTTCAAGTTCAAACGGCTCTAAAAATGTGTTAAATGTGATTGAAATGGCTTTAAAATTGATTTTTTTCCAAAAACTAAAAAAATCGCCCCAAAGGTGAGGGCTTTGCCCACGGCCATCGTTCTGTGATAGGCTTAGTTGCACTAGTTTAGCAGTTTGCTTAACAAAACCACTAATTTTTTAAAAAAATTAGAAACGACATTATCGATTGAAAATCAAGATTTCACTATCTCTTCAAATTAAAATCAGCTTACTGTAGAAGAAATTTGGTGCTTACGTAAGATTTTTTTGTGGTTAAAAATCTGCGCTCATAAAATTGTGTAAGATATAGGGCGCCGTTTGGAAAGAAATTGTTAAATTTGCTACACTCGTATTTTTGGCTTATTTAGAGAACATTTTGTCCAGTATAATATATTATAAATTTACGATTTACATATTAGAAATCTAGAACTTGTTATATCAGACAAAAAACGTCCGTAAACTAAATCGTAACTTACGATTTACATATAGGAAATCTAGAACGTCTTGTCAGACAAAATACGTTTGCAAAATAAATCGTTAATTTACGATTTACATATTGGAAATCTAGAACGTCTTATATCAGACAAAATACGTTTGTAAAAAAATCGTAAATTTACGATTTATTTTACGAACGTATTTTGTCTAATGTAACAAGTTCTACATATTTTTGCATTACTTTCCGACTTATTTTGTAAGCGTTTTTTGTTACAACTTAAAGTGTATTTTGTCGTATATACTGTAATAGGTTGGAAATTTTCAATACATATCGGACAAATTTTATTATAAATTAACTCAAAAACGAGGTGTTACAAAATAAATCATTTTTTCCAAACGGCGCCTCATATTACTCGAGAAACATCAACATCATTTTAACGATAAACAAGCTTGATTTATCAAAAATTTGAAACATTGCAGGATACATTCATTCAAAGGTCAATTTTCACAAACTATGCTTTGTATTCTCGGAAGTAGGTAAACCGTTTCCTCCGGTTTCTGAACGGAATTGGGAGAGTGAGTGTGAAAGCATGCAAGGTAAATAAGTAAGTGGATGTAGTCTAAAGTTACAAAAAAGAGCCAAATTTATCGGATTGATTTGACGTAAGTTGTATTTTATCAACATGATGCTACTCTTTTTTTTAATAATTTTTTTACTCTTGATAATTTTTTTTCTGTGTAAATTGATATACTTTCTTTTTATGGATTGTATCTATTCTTCTTGTACCTTTTTCTTGAGGAATATACCGACTTGGTTAAGAGGAATAGACCTCTTAACCAAGTCACTCATTAACACATTTAATTTTTAAATACAAGCGATTAAGCGTGTTGTGAACTTGACCTGCAAGCAAGGAAGAGTTGAAAGGGCTGGGCAATTTAATTTTTTCATATGAGTTCCAAATTTTATCGATTTAGTTCTTTCAAATAGCTTTAAAAACGAGCGAAATGTAATTTTATTGCCGCTAAAATGGCTATTTCTGCCGAAAAATTCCAAAACTCGCTCAGCGGCTGAGGGCTACAGCCAAACTCGAGACAGACAAAAACAAAACTCGTGGCACAGACACAGGGCTACGCCGACTTCGTTTCCAGGCCGCGTCTGTGACACGCTTGAATTGCATTGGTTTACTCCACGCGTCGCCAAAACACGAATTTTCTTGGACAAAAATGCTTTAACTTTTGGTTCAATTCCCCTCCCCCCTAACAAAATCTTTATTGCGCGCCTACCGGTAATAATACCCTTAAACGGATACTTGGCTAATGACCGCAAAGGTATTTTGCTATTGTCAATACTAGTGTATTTTCGGTCTTCAAAATCTAGCTACGCAAATCACTTGGCCCCAGGCCCAGGCCTACTTGCTGATAAAACTAAGCTCATTTTCCCTAACGGAAGTGGATCTTTCTTCCGCTTAAAAAGTTTCTGCTTAGAATAGTCGGTACTGACATTTTGATTTTGATTCGATCTCAAAATCAACAGAAGCTTGTCTTGAGAAAGTGCAGAGGTAAAATATCAATATTTTGCTATAAATTAGTTTTCAAGTAAAAGATTCTTGGAGTGTTATAAGCAAAATGTTACAAATGTGGAGTTCTGCTGGGGGAACCTGCCAGTTTGTAGAGCGGTAACGCGTTCGTCTGATCGCCTCTAGTGCGGAAGGTCTGAGTCTCAGACCAAATCTCGGGCCTGTGAAATTGGGCACAATGTTGCTAACAGCTTGCCATCTTTGCAACATTTCTTCGAAAGGAGCTGTGCTGCCCGGGTGCAATGACGCGGAGATGGGCCTCGCAAACTCGTTACACGCTTCGGCGTAATACAGCAAGAATAATGAAAGATTTGATTTGAGTTCTACTATGTACTACATAATGGTAAATGGGTCTGCTTTCCCATAAAGAATATATGAGGCTGCATTCTTTAAAAAATTTTGTGTGTTTTTAGCTCTTTTGTTTGTTGTGGATTCATGCAACACCAAAAGACTAGAAGAAGCTAAGTCGCTACTGACTAAAGTAATAAAGACAAACAATTTTCGAAACACTTCATTACCAGTACTAATTCTCGCAAATAAACAGGTAATAACTATTTTTGTACGTTCTGACTAATGTACAATAAATTGATGAAATTCGGTAGCTGCTGATGTCAATCAAGTTCCCACAAAATTGCTGTGATAATCTGTAGAGTTATTGTAAAATGGTATCCGGACACGAGTCCTAAAAACACGAGCCCTAAAAGACATCAGTCCTAAAAACACAATCCCTAATGGACATGAGTCCTAAAGTACACAAGCCCTAACGGACACGAGTTCTAAAGAACACGAGTCCTAATGAACACAAGCCCTAACGGACATGAGTCCTAAAAAATACGAGTCCTAAAGACATGAGTCCTAACGGACACCAGCCCTAATGAACAGAAGTCCAAATGGACACCAGTCCAAAAGAACACGAGTTCTAATGTACACAAGCCCTAACGGACTCGAGCCCTAAAAAACACGAGTCCTAAAGACAGAAGTCCTAATGTACATGAGTCCTAATGGACACGAGTCCCAAAAGACAAGAGTCCTAAATACACGAGCCCTAAAAGACACGAGTCCTAAAAGACACGAGTCCTAAAGAACACGAGTCCTAAAAGACACGATTCCTAAAGAACACGAGCCCTAAAGGACACGAGTCCTAAAAGACACGAGCCCTGAAGGACACGAGTCCTATCCTAAAAGACACGAGTCCTACAGAACACGAGCCCTAAAAGACACGAGTCCTAAAAGACACGAGCCCTGAAGGACACGAGTCCTATCCTAAAAGACACGAGTCCTAAAGAACACGAGCCCTAAAAGACACGAGTCCTAAAAGACAAAAGCCCTAAAGGACACGAGTCCTAAAAGACACGAGTCCTAAAGGACACGAGCCCTAAAGGACACGAGCCCTAAAGGACACGAGCCCTAAAGGACACGAGCCCTAAAAAACACGAGCCCCAAAGGACACGAGTCCTAAAAGACACGAGTCCTAGAGGACAAAAGCCCTAAAAGACACGAGTTCTAAAGGACACAAGTCCTAAAAGATACAAGTCCTAAAGGACACGAGTCCTAAAAGACATGAATCCTAAAAGACACGAGTCCTAAAAAACATTAAAGTTAAATGCTACATAAAAGTCGGTAAATACTGAAAAATATTTGATTAGTAAGAAATCAAGATTTTTGTTTGCTTTGTTCAGTGACATAAATTCGGCTTGCTGTCAAGTAATCCATGAAAATGTTGTAATATACATGGTGGTAGCTAGCTTTGGTTATAAAATGCAAGGTTTACTATTGACGGCCCTGAAATAGAACAGTTGCATCTCCTTCATTTGTGACAAATTAACGCATTTTTGAACTATTGTAATTTCATAGGTTTAGTTTGCATTTGATGTTGTCATTAGCGGTTTACCGCTATGGTTGCTAGGAGTTAAAACGCAGAAGCAGTTGTTTTCATCAGATGTGGGGTCCTCGAGGACGTCCTTAGCCTCGAGGACACATTTTGAAGTCCTTGGCCTCGAAGTCTCAAGTCCTCGAAAATTGCCCTGTCCTCGGCTCGAGGACAGCACTATTTTTGAACCGTTGAAATTTCGTTGGAAAACGCCAGAAACCTTGCGGAAAATCTGCAAAGACCTTTTTTTTGGTTTCCTCAAGTAGAGATCGCCTGAAAAAAATTTTTGAAGACCTTTTTCGCCTGAAAAAAAATTTTGAAGACTTTTTTGTGAGATCGCCTGAAAAAAATTTTTGAAGACCTTTTTTTTTGAGAACACTTGCGCTGTGTCCTTGGTCCTTGGCCTCGAGAGGGTCTGTTCTTGGCCTTGGCCTCGAAATTTTTTGTGTCCTTGGCCTTGAGCCTTATGTCCTCGACTCCACCTCTGGTTTTCATTGAATTATTTCGTAGAGATGTCATTTAAATTTTAAACCAATGATTTAACCGCCCTCAGTGTTATGTTGATCGAGCCTTAATTTAGATCTATTTCGACTTGAACTAGTGGCGTAAATTATTATTCATAAATAGTGCTTAAATTAAACGTTAATCTGCCATGTGTTATTGCTGCGGCGTAGAATTTTACGTATTTTAGAATATGGCCGAATTTACGGTGTGAAACAAACTTAAAAACTGGGTAAAGTGGACAATATTAGGCACAGTGGACGATGAGATTTCACAAAAGGCATAACTTTTTAGACCAGTTGAGTTATATAAGCTGCTTAAATTGATCCTGGTAACTTTCAATTAAGCCATAGGCTATCTACAAAAGTTTTAACTGTACATTCAAATTTTTTAAATACGTCCACTAAAGGAATTAAACATTGATTTACGGCAAGGTTCGATGCTTTGTAATGGCATTTTGACGTCCAATCGTTTTGGAGCGGAAAAACTATGACGTACGTAGCTGCAATCCATCAGTAAAAATTAGAAGGTATTGGTGATTGGATGTACAGTACCAACTGCAAACAAGTCGTCGTTGATCTGAACGCAGATTAATGAACTTGTTGAAAAACGGTGGTTGATAACTCGTTGAAAAACGGTGTTGAAAAACGGTGCTTGTCTCCTTTTTGATGATTCATCGCAATATTAAACATCAGCTGTTGCTGTAGTTTGGCAGTTCATATAATGAATGTCGTTTGTAAATTCTGTACGATATTGGGCTGATAAAATTTTTTTTCTATGTACAAAATGCTTGGAAAATTTTCTAAATAATGTTTTGATTTATTGTGTCATTTTAGTTTTTGTCGCACTCGCAAAAGGACATTATTTATTACAGCGTCATGTGACGAATTTAATTTTCTAAGGGCATTTTCATTGTTATTGATGTTGATAGCTTGCAAAATAGGTAACAACTAGTGAACGATATATAAATTCCATAGCAAAGCTACTTCTCTATTCTTAAAAAAAAAAGAATTTCCATTAGCTTGAGATTGTCTTAGTTGTTTCGTTTTCTCAAAGTTTTATCTGATAAATAATGCCGTAAACGTTAGATTCAGAAAAGTTCGCTAAATGCGCAACACCACTTCACTGGATTACTGATTAACGTTGATAAACACTTACAGTATTTGTTATTCCAAGCCGTTTGCAATGCTGATGAACAGTTCGTCTTGATTTCTCGATGATCTCCCTCAAAGAATTTGTCAATAGTGAGCATACTCGTAATCACCGCATAATGAATTTCTTTGATTATTTTTTTATTCAGTAACAGTACATGAACTTGACTGGAAAGTAAAATCATATCGGTCGGTGCATGGCCGGTATTCTAGCTAAGTTGGATCCATGCAGTATCCGTTTTTTATCCGCTTTTGTCGTTTTTTTTTACGCTTTTCTTCTTCATGAAAAAGTAATGTTCTTTTTGGTAAGCATTTTTATACGTATGTCCTTGTCCACACTAACCAGACAGTTCTACTGGACAAAACTTTTTTCAAAAAATGTTTTTTACGAGGGGTTAAACAGCCTTATTTTGAAATATCGCTCTCATCGTTTATCATACCCTAGCTCCAAGAAAAAAAAGTCTTCACAGTCCGACTTAAGAGTTTTGATTGGGGGGGGGGGGGCGAAATTTCGTTGGAGACCAATTTAGGATTGGGGGAGGCAATCCACAACTTATAAAGTGAAGACCAAAACAAAAAAACAACAAGAACAGATTTCACGGTCTGAACAGCTGAATTTTTTCGAAAAAAAGGTGAAGAGCCAAAAAAACGAAAAGGTCTTTACGGTCTCGTGTCAAGGTGAACACAAACCAAGAAAAAGAAATTGATGAAAGAATAGCCGTTATGGTCACAAAATTATCACTGCTGGCATTGCGATTGGGGGGGGGGTTGCCCTCCTGGATACGCCTATGTTGTTTATACACAAAATTTTTGAACAAAATTTTTATCAATATGTACAGTAATAACACTCTACTTAATGCAAATAAGGACTTATAAAACTGCGCACGAAAAAGAGCAAACTTTTTCACGAAGAAGCAAAAACCAAAAACAAAACGGACAAAAACGGATTTTGTGTAAATTCGCCTTTAGTAAGTAAACATTTTAATTTTGCGACCGAAAATTACGCCATTAAAAATTTTTCTGCATTAAAAACGATAAATTTATTGTTTAATTGATTTTGTACAGCTTTGAACATCAAAAGATATGGCTTTTCGTATACGGTAGTTTTTTAATTTCTCACCTTAAGTTTTATTTGTATTGTCGCAGAAAAGATGAAGCTCAACGGCATGTGGAGCTTATTAAAATAAATCACGGCAAGCCAGCAAGCAAACGGAGACGATCGCATGAAATCAAAGATCAACGGCTCCAAAATGCAGCAAGTTGCTGGTTCTCACGCCCTACCTTAGAATACTTGCTAACGATTGCGGGTATTATTTAGTAAAATACAGATCCTGTTTAAAATCTCAAATTGGACAAAATCTTAATTTTGAAACAATTGCAAAATATGCCAAAGTTCGGAAAAATAGGGCAGCTCGATTCACCTGCACACCAAAGCACTAAATATAGAGTACAATGTTTCCCTGATGTTAGAAATTGTATCAATTTGTATCAACTTTTCATAAACCTTTTTTACTTTCCTCATTGAATTAACTACAAACCATTCGAGTTCTTTTTGACGAAATCGAACGCGCATAGACTGTCAGAAAATTAAAGTTTGTTTGCAGTCTATGTTCCCTCTAAGCTGCGCGGCCGCGCAGATAGCCTTGAACTTCAGTTCTGCCGCACACTGCATAAGTGTTGATAAGACAAGGGTAATACGTGCTTTCAATCGGAAGCAAGACCATAATTTAGATTTCACAAAATTATTTTACAAATGCAAGATTTAGACAACAAATCCGAAATTCTGGACTAAAATAGAACCAGAATGCGGCAAAGACCTTTTTCTTTTTTTTGCAGTTTTCACTTAAATTTGAGGGGCAAAATTCCGAAATTAAGGACTAAAATTTGTAAACTTCACCTAAATTTGGGACCAAAATTCCGAAATTCCAGACTAAAAGAGAACCAGTTTGCGGCGAAGACCTTTTTTAGAGCTCACACGGCCTTTTATTTCGCGCACACCAAGCAAGCTCTGAGAGGGAACGTTGTTTGCAACAAATCCAATAATGACAGAAAACTAAAGTTTCTTTGTTTGCAATAAATGCGATGAAGAATATTGTGACTAAAAAAATTTGTTTGGAAAAATTGAAACAGCCAAAGCGCAGTAAACTTGAGAAAACTGCATTTTTAAATTTTTAATGGAGCATTGTGATCAAATTTTTTTAATTATTTAATTGTAAGAAATAGAAAGAAAAAATTTTTAATTGTAAGAAATAAAAAATCAAATAAAGAAAGTTCAATATCAGCGCAGAACAGTTTTTCTGGAGAAATTTGTGAAAATGCGAACCTAACTTAACTTACACTTTATGCTGAACGTTCTTCTCTTTCTTTCATTCTAACAAAGATTAATAGATATTTTTGAAATCACCAACTTACATGAAATCAACAACTTACATAAAAATCACCGACTTACATGAAAACAAACAAAAGGACAAAAAGAGACATTTTCCAACGATCTGTGCTGACATTTTTGGGCTTCGAAAAATCATGCCACCTCTTAATTACATTATCAGAAATTATTACTTTATCTTGCCACAAGCATAAAATATGACATAATCATAAAACCATTTTTTAAATTATATTTTGTATGTTTTGCAGTATCTTATACGCAAATAAGGTTGTGCAGAAAATTAAGATCAACAAAAAAATAATTTTGCAATCAAAACATAGTGTGGATTGAAAACATTGAAAGAATAGAAGTCTAATCCATGAATGAGGGATATAAACTCTACTGCGTTTTTGTAAAAGTTGTTTGACTTTTTCAGTTCAAGTTTTGACGAAATTATTGGTATTTTTTAAATTGTTGTTATTCGAGGTTTGTTAAAAAGCAAGTTCTTCAGCAAAAATTAAACGTAAAAGTTAATCCTAAAACGAATGATATTTTACTTTTTTATTTAAAATAATATGAATGATGTAAAATCTTCTGCCATACAATGAAAAAAAAAACAAAATGCTAATATTTTTTCTTCTTGCGGTTTTAAAACTCATCAGCGAAAAACGTTTGAAGCCATTGTGATAAATTGTCTCTGATAAAACATCAGATCGGTTGAAGTTTTCAAACTGAAACAAGTAAAAACTTTCAAATACGCTATTTCAAAACAATGATTGGTGGTTTAAAACTCTGAGAAATGATTGTAATTTTAATTCATGTGATGAGGAAACGCTTTTGCATTAACAGCACGACAAGAAGCTAAAAGTTAGTGTTTGATTAACAGATCAAGAGCAAATCGCCTAACGATGATTGCGAGTGAAAATAATGTAGCCGACGTGATGGGTGGTTTTTCCGCAAAATGCATCCACAATGTCGTCGCAAGTGCAGCGTTATAATAACACTATGAAAGTGCGAGTCATTGTTTTAGCATACGCACGGCAATTTCGAAATTAAGTTGGTCCAAGAATCTATTTTTTACGTTAATAACAGCAACTTTAAACTTTTATCTCGAACAGACGTCTATTTATATTTCTAATTTTTTGACTTTTAAGTACCTACTGATATTTAAAAAAACGTTATTTTAGCTCAAAATTAAACGTAAAAGGTTTGGGGGATCTATTTAGGGGTTACCGAGGGGGTAGCACCCCCAAATCACGTCAAAATATTTTGAAAGACCTGCTTATATTAAAAACAATTGAGTTATTCAAAAAATTGACTATTGGGAGGTTTAATTTGTTGGGATGGCATTCCTAAATTATGTCAAAATATTTTTTCCACAATTTTTTAATATTGGAATTGCAAACGACGTTAAAATGTATTTAACAACTTCATAGTGACGAACTTATAAAAACATCTATCTTGGTTAAGTCATTTAAAAGTCAATTATTGGGGGCACACTTTCCCTAAATAATTAACATGCCCTAAATAAATATTTCACTTTCACATTGATGATTATTGCACTAAACAGTTAGTAGCAAACCGTGATCTTACGTCATAAGTAGAAAACAGTGATCACCATGTTTAAGTTTTTGAGTTTGTCCAGCTGTTGGGAGTCGAACCCGAATCTACCGTTGTAGTGGTAGACACTCTCCAATCACAATAAAACTTTCAATAAAAAATGGCAAATTTTTTTCTCACGTCCTTATAGCGTGCTTTGCTAGAGTTAATACTGAACTCTGACCTCCAAAAACATCCAAATATTTTGATACGTAGTTGAATTGGTTGGTCAAAAGAAATTGATATTCACCCGCGTCTCCAAACGGATCGCTTTTTTTAGAACTCGTGTAAAGAATGACTCGTATGTTTTATGAGTCATACTTTAGGTCTCGTGTCTTTTAGGACTCGTGTCCATTAGGACTCGTGTTCTTTAGGACTCGTGTACATTAGGACTCGTGTTCTTTAGGACTCGTGTCTTTAAGGACTCGTGTCTTTTAGGGCTCGTGTCTTTAAGACTCGTGTTTTTAGTGCTGGTGTTTTTAGGGCTCGTGTACGGGATCCATTGTAAAATTGCTTAAAAGGCTATGTACAATGTACATATTTGCAGGTGGGCTGCCGTTTATTTCTGGCCGGCAAAAACTTCCAAAAACATTACGACTTGCTCCACTTTTGCTTTTCATTTAAAATTTTCGCCAATTAAAAACTTTACGTTGCGTTTGCTAAGCTTGTTTCCGAGCAAAACAACGGAATATCATCGACTACGGTAGAAATTAAATGAGCTTTTGAAGTACTGAGACTCGATGACCGTATAAGGTCTTTCGCAAATTTCTTATCGCCGTATTAAACGAATGCTAATTTGATTTTTACTTCGCGCTGTTACTGAGCGATGAAATGAATTTGTCTTGTCTTGTTTTGAAGCAAGCTGGCCAAGTATTTTGTGCACTGACAGATTGCACTCTCAGAACAAGCAAGGGCTTGAAGTTCAATTTTCGAGGTGTCAAACAGAAAAAATTTTCGCGTTGGCAACGGCTAGTCGCAGCGGCAGTATACGATAATAGTTTTTGTAGGAAATTGCATGTAACGTATAGTTGCGAAGAGGGGCATCGCTATTCCGCTTCGATTCGAAGGTGGGCATCGTTACTTGCTTTAGTTTGACAAAAACCAGCAAAATACGAGTCAATAGAAATTCCAAAAAAAGTTTCGCTATCTACAGACGTTCAGATCTACCATCTACGAATTCTTACTGAAACCTTAATTTTTACTCGCGTGATTATCGGTACGTCATTGTTTAATGTTTTTTTACAGCTCAAAATATGAAATATTCTTGATATTTCTTACTTTTCAGAGAGTGCCTGGTGCTTTACCCTGCGAGCAAATCATAAATCGATTGGATTTGCATAAACTATGCCAAGGCCGAACATGGAAAGCTTTGTCGTGTGATGCTATAACAGGTGACGGCCTCGAAGATGCTTTACTCTGGTTGTATGGTCATTTGGCTCCTTCCAGTTGCGTCCCAGCAATTGATTCACTGAAGTTATAACTCGACATTAACAATTTTGTAAAAGAAAATTTTGAATTAATTCTTTGAATAAATCACTTTTAACGATATTTTGATGGCTACATGGATGAAAGTTTTTTGGAGCAGGAATGGCAATCACATCACGTCGAATGATTTTTTCCAAAAAACAAAAAAAATCGCATCAAATTTTCGCATCGAAACACGCAAAAAATCCACACCCATTATCGCATCACAGAATCACACAATTTTTTTTCGATTGTTAATGATTATTTCTGATGTTTTTTTTCTGTTTCGTCATAACTTAACTCTTTGGTTATGATTTGCGTTATGGGCAGAAGTTTGAAAATGTCTTGGCATCTGTTGCATAACAATAACGACATGTAATATAATACTGGTAATTAAAGTAAAGTTTTGCCCTGGCTTACCTTCAGTTTACAGTTCACACACTTTTTCTGGGGAATGGGTGATCATTTCAGTTGTGAAACGTGTAAAATCATGCTTTGTACGTTTCTAGTAGGGAAATCATGCTATGAGTTAGATGTTGACTACCGTAAATATTTTAAAAGCCGGGTCTTTCTCGAACCTCAGGACAGAAAAATTTGTTTGGAATTTTACAAGTAGACCTGGCCAAACTTGCCCGAGTTGTTCTAAAATTAAATGTAACCCGCATAGGTGGGCCCAAATCGCTAGTCCGCTATTTCGCTAATTTGCGAAGCTAACATTTTCATTAGCGGATTAGCGGTTCCGCTAACGTTAAAAATGTTAACGGACTGGTTATTGAAGCTAATTTTTTTAGCCAATCCGCTAAACCGCTGGAAAAAAATATTTGCGACCGTGGTTTCAATAACGCATAGTCTAAAATTCAGCACATTTAGTCGTTTTTGCCTGGCAGAGAAATAACAATGTACTTCAAGTATACGATATAAGGTGTTTTTAGATCTGAATTATTGCCGCAAACATCGTGCTTTGAAATGGTAATGCTTTTCTCGCGTTGGTAATCAATTCAGTCTATGAAATCATAATGCTAGCGCAATCACGAGCTTATACGAGGTCAAAATTTCGAAACCAGCTTTTCGAAAAAGCATGATTATAATTGTTCATGTCATGTCGAACTTCAATTTGTGTTGGCCTACGGGCTGCCGCTCCCGACGGATTTAGAATGCTATTTCAGTTTTTATGCAGAGCTAGGCACGTAGCCAGAACGGAATTTTTGGAGGGCAAGCGAAAATTTGGGGGGCAATGTCTTCTCAAAAAAAAAAGGTCTTCAGTGCGAAATGCCATTATATAAATCAAATCAATCTTTCATTATACTCGCTGTATTGCGCCAATATTATTTTCTCCGGATTTTGAGGTGATCGCCCAAAAAAAAGCTCTTCACACCTGGAAGCCTCTATCAACTACGATATTTGAGATGATCTCCAAATCTCCATTTTAAAGTTCAGGCGTTGAAGTTAAATTTATTTGGGGGGGGCAGTTGCCCCCCTACTCCTCCCTGGCTACGTCCCTTTGCAGAGCAAGCATTGACAAACAGGGAGCAAAAAGATTAAAATAGTATATGGAAGCAAAGGTGCAGTTAAAGCCAGCTACAGTACGTTGCTGGATTGCCTAGGTTTTTGAGGCCGAGCAGTTGGCTATAACCCGTTGTGGTTACTGCTTAGTGGTCTGACTGAAGCGAAGTGAATAATAAGAGTAGTTGCGCAAACGCATTTTTTGTAGAAACAAACAGGGCTGCAAACTCGAACTTGAACTCGAAAAAACTCGGTTATTTGCCGAACTCGAATTTAACTCGAAAAAATATTTTTTCTGAACTCGAACTTGAACTCGAATAAAATTGTTCGAGTTCACTAAAAAGAAATTTTAAGATTAAAAATTTGTCGGAAAAATATTTGTTCTTGATCAAGCCATGTAAATTGAGATTGCGTTTTTCGTAACAGCTGCATAAGTGCATATTCTTCTCTGTCTTGTTTATGTTGTGGCGACCTAGAAAAACAGCGCAAGTATCAAGGGCTGCGAACTCAAACTTGAACTTGAATTCGAAAAAACTCGGTTATTTTGTCGAACTCGAACTCAAACTTGAACTCGAATAAAAATCGATCGAGTTTGCAGCCCTGGAAAACAAACCATGTAAATTGCATCCACACTCTGAACTACTAAAAGGCTTAGAGGTAAACATGGCCTATATAACGCAATCGCCTGGAGTTTATAAAGGATTATCAAAGGCCGTGCTGCCGTCGAGGGTAGGCTCGGCATACTTGCTTTATCTGTTATTTTTCAGAGTAAGTTCAGGTAGTCCCTATAGCCCCACTACTACTAGAATACAGTCAGTATAAACTGTCTTTAGGTGTTAATATAAACTGTCGTAGTAGACGTATGAACTGTCTTAGTAGACGTATAAACTGTCTTAGTCAGTATTAACCCTTTAATGCCCAGACACGAAGCGGTTTAAAAATCTTTTTTTGTTACATTTCCTGATTGATAGGGGTCGTTTCGACACATTTTCACCAAATTTATGTGTTTGTCGTGTTTAAATCGTAAAATAATTGTTGTTGCCATTTGGCTACATTGGGCAGATAAGGTAACTTTTTGCTCATTTTTTATTTTTCGTTCACTTTTTTTCGGTTTTTACGTGATTTTTGCGCATTTTGCAAACCAATATTATAAGCACAATCAATTATTCACATTTTTATGAAAAGAAAAATAATAATAACACAATTTTGTTAGTTTTAGAAAAATTGTGTAAAAACTTCAAAATTAACGTTTTTTAGAAAATTGTAGCTCAGATGAACACGCCTAACTCTGCAGAGCATTGTGGAAGAAACTTAAGAGTTGCCAATTTC
This sequence comes from Trididemnum nubilum, assembly GCA_963965965.1. Taxonomy (NCBI): domain Eukaryota; kingdom Metazoa; phylum Chordata; class Ascidiacea; order Aplousobranchia; family Didemnidae; genus Trididemnum; species Trididemnum nubilum. Next base: position 50,485 of record CAWYPQ010000485.1, read on the forward strand.
TCTTTAAACAATGTGCTTAATAACGTCAGTTACCACTACAAAAGCGAAAAACGTTTTTTTTTTGGGGGGGGAGGGCGCTAGGAGACCTAGAAAACAGGTGTGCCAATTGGCTACATTGGGCATTAAAGGCTGTCTCAGTAGACGTTTAGGTGAGAGGCTGCAGACTCGACGACCACGCCAGCTCAGCTCTTGGACTTGACCTGAGGTCTTTCGCAACCTCTCGCGAGGATATCTCTGTTTCTTTTTTTTTTTTGTGTGTGTTTCACAGTGTGTTATTGAAATTATGTATGTGTGTGTTCCTAATCAAAAATAAACGTACTACTACTACTACTCTTTGCTAAAATTGACAAAGAAGCTACTGAATTTGAAGGTGGCAGAAAGTGCAACAAATTTGACAGTTTCTGATTTGCTGCAAGCCTAAAGTCTACCCATTCGTTGCTAAATAGATCCTTCACACTAATTTGTGGCGCAACCAAGGAGGGAGATAAACCCACCCCTCTTTCCCTTAGCCAAGTGACTTTAAAATTTTAACCCAAAACTGCAAGCGTTCAAACGTGTTTTAGACTTGATCTTTAAGTAAGAGAGGATTGAAGGTTCTGGGAAATTTAATTCTTTAACTGGATTCCAAATCTTGGCACTTTAGTTCTTCCAAGCGGCTCTAAAAACAAGCAAAATATAATCCAAGTAGCGTTAACATTGCTATTTTTTCCGAAAAATCAGAAAAACTGAAAATTTTTGATGCACTTGAGTTGTGCAGAGTTGTAAATCGGGCCGGGCTTTTCGGGTCGGGTTCGGGATTATATTTTTGGGTTCGGCCCGGGTTCGGGCCGGGCTCGGGCCTGAATTAGTTGGCCCGTTTACAACTCTGCAATTTTACTAGTCTATTTAGCATACTGTCCAATTGAAGCATTTTTAGAATAAAAAAATCTTATGGTACAATCCCTTCCTTCCCCAGCAAAATGCTGGTTATGCGCTTGCCACTATTTACTGTTAAGAACGGTCGTTCTCAAGTCTCAACCTTTTTTGGTTACAGAGCCGAATTTTCAACAGGAGCCGTATGCAAATAACCCAATTTTTTAGATAAAGACCAAAAAAGGATCTTCGCCGTTTCGTTGAGGTATTTTTCGGCCGAATTTAGGTGAAGACCATAAAAGAAAAAAAAGTTCTTCGCGATTCATTGCGTCATTTTTGGGTCAATTTTAAGCGATAACAAAAGTAATAGAAAAAAAGTTTTCGCAATTTTGTAGTGCTGATTTTTGGCCAAAATTTGGAATTGGCTAGGGATAATTTTCATAAGGGAAGTGAGAGCCACAATGATTGGTGCAAGTTATGAAATTGATTTTTCGTTTTTTCGTCTTTTTCTTTTTTCCGTCTCATTTTTCCGTTTTTCGTTTTTCCGTCCCATAAACATAATGTTTATGGTTAATTAGCGGATTAGCGTTAGCTTCCGCTAACAAAAAATGTGTGTTATCGGATTAGCGATAGCGAAGCTAATAATTTCAATTAACAGAATAGCTGTTAGCGGAGCTAATTTTTGCGTTAGCTGTGCCCACCTAGGGTAACCGGGGTATCTGTACAGAAAGTGTTCTTAAGCTTGAAACACATCATGAACGATTTGAGAATGCACTTATCTGATGATGCTGTTGTCGCTATTTTTGTTCTTTGCGCAAATTCTGCATAAGCTTTTAATAAAACAGTCTTATGAGAACTTGTTAGTGTCAAAATGAGGCTAAATTTTCAAGGAGTTTTCACCCTTAATCGCTCTTAGTTTAGTTTGTACTTAGAATTTTATTCACCTTAGCTTGAATAATTTGCGCAGTACATTTTTTTGCATATATATCCTCCTGCCACAGGGCAGCGTCAGACACCAACTATTGGACGATCCGCACACTTTTCATTGCTATAGCTGCTTCGTGATAGGAGGAATCTGCCTCTGATAAGTAGTTTCCAGTGATCCAATGTTTCTGTGGTTTTCTTTTAATTCTTGTGTATTGAATTTGATGCCTGTTCGAAGCCACTAAGCAGCGATAATCATCATAAAGCGTCTTATTCAAGGATGTAACAACGTTACCAGGGTGTGGGACTATAGGTTGAACCCATATCATACAATCAGAGTTGTCATGGAAACGACGCCTTTACCCTCTTGGCCACGCTGCCGCTGTAACTAAAGTTTTAGTTTAATTTGAAGGTGCTACCATGTGACCGTCTACTGTCATTTGTGTATTATTTATTCAAATCCAGGTTGCAATATGCAATCTTTAGTAAACTTAAAATGGGGTGAAGCATCCAGCTAATTCCGGTAGTTTACAACAGCTAAAATGAAAATAAAATTTTTGAAATGTTTTGCTCTCATTTTGGGGCAGCGGTCAGGGGCGTATTTAGGGGGGGAGGCATGGAGCCATGGCCCCCTCTTTGGGTCCCCAGGATAGTATAATTAGCATAGACTAGTATGCAAAATTGCGGCATGGCCCCCACTTTGTAACTTGGGCAGAAAGTTTGAGCACACAGAAGGACAGAGTAGAGGCCCGTTCCTTTCTTCTTTTTTTTTTGGTCTTCACTTAATTTAGGGCCAAAAACCGGACTAATTTTGAATGAAGACCTTTTTTATTTTTATTTTTGTGGTCTTCACCTAAAGCTAGTGACAGAACTTTAAATGCAATTGACAAAAATCGGTACATGGATATGGAATGCCAAATCCGCAAAAAATAGTAGTGTCGGTTTTGAAAATGACATTTTAGTGTTTTAAATGACACTTTTGCCATTAGAATGACGAATGTATGCCATTCAAATAGCACTTTTGCAAATGCAATGACCAATGTTATTGCTTGGAATGACACTTTTGCAAGTAGAATGACAACATTTATTCAGCAAATTGGCTAGCCATTTGAGGAATTGTTACTTGACTTGACAACATGGCTTCGATTTCATTAAAATATTGACCAGTCGTTTGAGAAATCGTTGTATAAATTGGCAATGTATCGTTCGGTTTCATTGAAAGAATTGCTAGTTATTGTCAAGTTGTCATTCGATTTTAAAAAGCGTTGTTTTATTTCAGAAGGAAAGTAGCTTATAAATGGTTATTCAATTCAACAAAGTGCCATTTGCTTTAAAAAACATGTTATTCAGTTAAAAAACAACATCATTTCATTTAAGACATTATCATTCGATTTGAAGGACTGTCATTTGATTTAAGAATTTGATCATTTAACATAATGTTATTCAATTGAAATAACTGTCTGTCCACTTAATAAAATGTCATTTCATATTATAAACCGTCATTCCATTGACAAGACAGTACTGATTCAGTTTGATTAAATGTAATTGTATTTAACAAATTGTCTTTTAATTTCCAAAATTATCATTTCATTTAAGAAGAAAGTAGTCATTTAATTTAAAAAAGTGTTATTTTATTTAAGAAATTGTCATTGAATTTCAAAATAACATCGCACCATTAACAAGTTGTCATTTCATTTGAAAATCGTCATGCGCTTTGACAAAAAATTATCATTCAATTTCAAAACCGTCATTCCATTTAACAAATTGTCATTCAATTTCAAAAATTGTCGTTCCATTTGACAAAGTGTCATTCCATTCTAAAGAATGTCGTTTCATTCAACGAATTTTTGTTCCATTTTAAGAATCGTCATTCCATTTAACATGTCATTCAATTTGAATAAATGTTGTTGTAAGTAACAATTTGTCTTATTCAATTCTAAGACTTATCATTCCATTTAATAAGTTGTCATTCCATTTGAAAAAATGTCATTCCGTTTACCAAATTGTCATTGATGATTCCATTTAACAAGTTGTGATTCCATTCAAAAAAGCGTCATTCCATTCATTAACTTGAGGTTCAATTCCGAACATCATGATTTCATTTAACAAGTTTCATTCCATTTTAAAATTGGTCCTTGCATTTGACAAGTTGTTATTTCATTCCTAACACCGTCATTTCATTTAACAAATTGTTATTTCATTTCTAAAATTATTGACATATTGTCAATCCATTCAAAAATCGTCGTTCCATTTAACAACTTGTCATTTCATTCCCAACATCGTCATTCCATTTAACCAAATTCCATTTAACATTGTATACGGAAGTTGGGCGGACGTTGCATTTAACAAACTCTTACTCCATTCCTAAAAACGTCGTTCCATTTCAACAAATTCTCATTCAATTCCAAAAATTGTTTCATTTAAGAAAAATTGTCATTCAATTCCAAAAATTGTCGTTCCATTTGACAAAGTGTCATTCCATTCCAAAGAATGTCGTTTCATTTAACGAAATGTTGTTCCATTTCAAGAATCGTCATTCCATTTAACATGTTGTCATTTCATTCGATAACGCGAGCCAAATGCGCAAAAATTGACGTCACCCATTTGTTTATCGTTGAAAAAAGCTTAGTTCAGAGGAAATCGCGTGGAATGCCAAATGCGCAAAATAGGCTAATTGAAGAATGAAGCGTGAAAGAATTGCTGCTGTCTGCTAACTTGATGTGTGTATGAGAATGTGATAGCCTACTGGTTATCGGTATGTAAAAGCTGAACAGTAACAGTACATAGGCCTATCAGGTAGACTTAGTTACCGGCAGGTGACAAGGTGCACCCGATTCAACAGTGCTAGGACAGTGTTTAGAATAGGACAGTGTTTAGAATTGACCAGGACAGTGTTTAGAATAGGAAGTGACTGGTGTTGCATTACACAATGCCCACAAAGAGAATAACAGAGCAAAGAGTGAACGCTCATATACTCTTTATTATTTTTTGAATTATCATTAGGGTTTGGGTAAGATTTTGAGTTTGGGTAAGGATTAATGTTAGGTTTAGAGCTTGGGTTAGAATTTGGGTTAGGTGTAGGGTTGGGGTTAGGGCTAGAATAGCGATTTTCTCAGTTCTTATTCTTACATAAGGTAACAGCAGCTTCTGTCTTTAGAATAACAAAATGGGGTTTAGGGTCATTTTGCCTCTACAGCAGTGGTTCTTAACCTGTGAGTAATTACCCCCAAAAGGGTAATTTGGCATTCTAAAAGGGGCAATGTAAATTTTTTGAAATTGAAAAGAAATCATCTACGGTATGGCTATTGTGTGGGGCTACTAACTCTAAAAATTTCATTTTGTTTCACATTACCATGCTTTCTATGATATCATAGTTTAATACTAATTAGTCAGAATTATAGGGTCTCTTTAAATTCTTTTGTTTTAGAAACAATCAATAGTCTGGTCCAGTTAGTAGTAGGTGTAATATTAAATGCATTTGTAATAAAGAATGACCTTATTTTTTTGTGTGTTCATTTTGGATTGGAAGCTACAGTATTATAGTTGATGTTTTTCTAATAATGGTAGATTTAATTCACATACATCAAAATATTTTAGTGGTAACAACCCAATAAAGGTAAAGAACCCTGCTCCAGAGGCAAAATAGTATTTAGAACCATTTTTATTTTGCCTTTTGCCTTTTGAGAGCTTTGAAGCAATATATGTTGGTATTTTTTGCAGAATTTTTTAAAAAGTGCTTTTTAGTCTTAGTCTCTACAATTCCAAATTTTTACACCCCTTAGTATATCTAAGCAATTTTTGAAACCTAACCAGACTGAATTTTGGAACATATATGGTTAATTGAAGCTTACTTTTAGTTGAGTAATGATGTACATTACTTGGAATTGTAAAGTAGTTTTGAAATGTATCAGGAAGTTTAGAGTTATTAAGTTTATGCAAATTTAAAGCAATTTCAATTTTACACAAACTATGAAGTTTTTAAACATCAAGTTGCCTAAAAGAAAGTGTAGTATGTTCAAACCTGCTAATCCCAGTGAAAGCTCTTACAACATTATTTAGCAAAAGTTGCCAAGATTGCTGAGTAGCACATGTATCAATAGATCCCCATATTACGATATCATATAGGAGATGTGCTTTATAAAAGCATTATATATATATCCAAATTTAGTAGGTCTATATAATGTTTTAGCTGGAAAAATTTTTTTTCATTTTCCAAGAATTCCGGTTGCTCTAGCAACTTTTTTTGCAATGCTTTCAATATGTGAGTTATAGTTGAGATGGTAGATGTTGGTCGAAATTCATGCCCAGATGTTTTATATTAGCCCTAGATTTCACTCATCCTTAATCACCATTTAACTGAATGGTATAGAAGTTACATTTAACAATTAGTTGGCAGCATGGCTGAGTAAAGGTGTCATTTTTACAACAACCTTATTTCGTAATCTGGGTTCAGCTCCCGTTTTGGTCACATTGCTGCATTGTTGGATAAGACGCTTTACAATGATTATCTCTGCATGGTGGCTTTGAACCAGGAATGTGAAAGTGCAAAAGGGTACTGCTTCCATTTCCACTTCGGTCTTTCATATTAAACGTCAACAACTTGAATATAGTGCAGTTTTTTGTAAAATATACAACAAAACTTTTAGTTCAAGAAACTAGCATTTGCTATGAAACGTTTTGAAATGTTTGTGGTCCACCAAATCTGGGGCTAGCCCCATTCCTATTAATTCAAAAATGAACCTTGCAGCCTACCAACTTTTTTTCAAATCTATGAGTGTTTAACAATTCGATGTTTCAGTCCTATGATTTTGAAGATTTTCTCAAAAATTTGGAGAGGTTTGCCCTTTTTTTTAAAAAAAGTTAGCGACACGCAGTATATTGATACAACATAGAACTAACTCATTAACATAAATAAAGTTTCCAGTTCCAGCATTTAAATTTTCTCACTGTGTTAGTATAATATTCCTTGCAAAGTAGACATGGGAAAATCTACATCGTAAAGAATATTGTATTATCTCTTAAACACAGTATAATATTGTAGAACTTTTAAACAGGACATGTTATATAATGCGAATGCATGTCTTTTTGCTGAGTACCGTTGTTATTTTTGAAAAGGAATATAATGTCTTATGATATGTATAACCATTGTCTTATGATACGTATAATGTCTTATATATAGTCGAAGTTCGGTGTACATGCAGGCAAAAGCTGCCCGGATTTCTGGTGAATACTTGCTTTGTTGGTCTTCACCTAATTTCTGATAAAAAGCTGGCCGGATTTTTGTTTTCACCCTATAAAGCTAGCTGGGTTTTCGATAAAGACCTTTTTTTGCTCTTCACCTAATTTCCGGTCCTGGCCTTCATAAACTGCCTCGATATCAGTCTTTGTAACTTCTGATAAGATTTATCTCTGAGGCTTGGGGAGGGTGCTTGAACCCAAAGATAAAATTTGTAAGTGTCTCAACCCAGGTAGCGGTCTAGGTGTTTTTGTAATTTTTCGGTAAAAATAGTCATTGCAGGGCCAGTTGGGTGACATACTGCTTGTTTGTAGAGCCATTTGAAAGAACTAATTGCTAGATTACTTCAAATATGAAAAGTGCGTGGATCATCCTATAGTTAGCGTCTGACGCTGTCCAGTTAACGAAGGAAAAATAAGCAAAAGATTTGAAAGCCTTTTCACAGAGTTAAATTACATATCCTCTTTAGCTTACCCTGCCCCCTTGCTTCCTGGTCAAGTATAAAACACGTTTAGAAGCATGCATATTTGGGCTGAATTTTCAAAGTGCCTTGGTGAAAATGGGGGTACCTCGACCTCTCTAGCCCACTTGGTTATGCAACTGCAATCAACTACCCATGGGACTAGGAAAATTTGCCCCCAAAAGCCAAAAGCAAATAAGGAAAATTTCAATTTTTGCAAGCACTGTCTTAAACTCGAGTATTGTTAATTTCCAAAAAGTAATTTCAAACTTTGTGGATTTTTTTCTTTATAGTTAGCAATGAATATGCCTGTCTGTCATCAGCAGGGCTGACATGAATCAAAATGCTGGTCACTTAATATATTATCTACCATAAAGCAGTTTCGACAACTTCAGGAGCCTATAATATTGAAAACAATTAACCTGAACAACTTGGCAAAAGGACCCACTGTAATAAATCAACCAAAAACAAAAATGAATAGAAGGAAGGGCCCAACCGAATAAGATTACAAAGCACATTGTTGGCACGTAACCACTAGGATAATGTCCATCAACACGTCATGGCCAATTGATTGAGATAGGGAAGCTATTGGTTGTGTTGGATTGCATGTTATTGAGGAGCTAGATTTTAGCCACTCTTTTTGTTTCAGATAATAGTAATAGATATCCCAATTAGGACCCAATATACAGTAAAAACAGCTTCTGACCTCGTATTTGAAAAAATGTTGGTAAATTGGAGGAGATTTATTCCATTAGTACCAGAGCATTGGTTTTACTTTTAACAAAGAATTATTCAAATTTCGATAAATTTTTGATAATCAGTTGTGCAAAACCATTTGGATCAGAAAATGATAAATTTTCAAAACGTTGGTGTGAGCCAAAGTAAGGACTGGTGAGAGTCGCATGCTGCTCTGAGAGCCGCAGTTGAGAATCACTGTTTTAAACTGTAAACAGACTTGTTAGTAGGCAATGCCACCGCCATCCCTAACCCTAAACTACTATGGGTTTTTGGATATTAGTAGAGTAACCCAGCAGTTTGTTTTCAAATAGGCGAAGTACTAGGAGGCACTGTAGTGGTGTGTCACTATCATGCATGTATACACATATCTCTTATCTTCGCAAGTTATTTAAACTGTGCT
>CAWYPQ010000486.1:0-67368 GCA_963965965.1 Trididemnum nubilum
CTTCCAACTAAGATCGCGAAATTGAACACCAAATGGCCTTTTTCTTTTCTATTGTTAAGCCCAACGCTTTTTTTTTCTTCATTGTGTTTTAGTCAGGGCTTAAAGTCGTAAGTTGAATGCCACATTTTTTCTCGTCACTTTTTGTTTTGCTCGAAGTTTGCAAGTTAAACTTGGCTTAGAGAAATTTTTATTCATAATAAATCGAACGAACCTGATATTTTAATTCGATTCAATCCAACCGGAGCAAGTTTTTTATTTTTTTCATACTGTGCTAAAAACAATAAAAAAAGCAAGAGGCTATTCTATCGTACGTCAAAGTAGGGCGGGACAATGGGCCGTTATAAGATTGTGATGCACAAACTAATGGCATTGTTGTAGCGTGTTAGTAGCTTAATGATCTAAGTCAAAATATTTTTTAACAAGTAATTCATAATTATAGACTAATTAACGACTTTAAAATACTACGCAATGCAAGTTCGGCAGTGAGCAAAATCAGCAAATGAGGCCTTGTAAAGTTGCTTTTCTGCAAAGATTAAATTGGTTTTATCAATTAGTTTTTATTTTTATCCCCAATCCCCAGAAAGCAATGGTGGCCCTATTTTGAGAGCAAATTTAACTTACTTATGATATTGCGTTTTCAAACTATGAACTTTTTAGCTAATTTTTGGTCTTTTTTATTCAATTTTAAATGCCTGTTAAAATTCTTTAACAAAAAGAATTTTGTTAAAACGCTCTGCGGTGACCAAGGTGAGATTTAAACCCAAATTTTTGATTAGGGATGTCGTATTACCCACGATCGGTCAAGCTTTTTATCTCTTGAACGTTTGAGTCGATATTAAAACCATTAAGTAACTTTGCCCCGACCTGAGTCAGCCTCAACTTTCCAAGTCAGACATGCGAATATGTTCAAAACACGTAAAGAAACTAAAATTATTTTTATATATCAAAATAAATACATATCTGATTTGGGCTTAAAAAATATCATTAAAATTTTTAAAACAAAGTTGGTTTTGTTTTTTCTTTCTTTTTTTTTCAGTCACATCATTATGGCAAAAAATAATGCCATTAGCAAACAATACATGTCGTTGTGACTAGCGTTGCTAAACTTATATTTACAAAATTTTGTACTGTTTGTTACGCCTTCCAGATTTCACACATAATGTCATAACTACACTCGCCAAGGTAATCGCCGCCACACCAAGTTGGAAAAAAAGGAAATTAACCAGATTGTCGTTGACTGAGATTTAATGAATGAAATAGCGTGAAATATGTTGTAGCAGTTTACACAAACGGAACAATGCTAGGGTTTACAAATCTTGAGCATTTAGTTTCAATAGAAAAGCAATACAAATCAGTTTTAAAGTAGCACTGAAGTTTGTAGTTGCTAAAAAAAATGTGCTTTAATTCGCATAAAATAAAGTGCAAAAGTGAAAAACAATCTTATAAAATCCAGCAGACGATGAAAAATTAAAAAAAGCAAATCACGATGAGTTGCAATGCAAGAGCTGCGGCGGAATGGCTATTAATTACAGAATTTTTTTGTACTTGATGATCTAACCGTACTAAGTTTCTACTGTAAAAAAATTACGTTAAATTTGATGCTGTTTTTAGAAAATAGATGGTTTGGTGTTCTTTCATTGCCTCCTGTACGTCACTTTTCCATATTTTTTGAGCCATTAAATTAATAAGCTTGAAGAAAACAACTAATTTGAAATTTATTTATGTCCAGCGCAAATTATTCAAACTTGTCTTGTTTTCTGCGCTCAGATACATTATACTCGTAAGGCGTGGCTCTATTTTTACATCGTTTTGAGAGAATAGAACATAACTATCACACACCTGCTTCTTGCTGCTTCCCTTAAAGCACGCGATTGACTAGGCTGTTAAAGCATTTCCAGGCTGCGACGCAAACTATTGTACTGTAAACCTTTAAACTTTTTACTTCTTATGCTACAGTACTATTTTATTTGCGGCATTGCGTCATAACCGTTGACTACAAACTATTAAACCCACGACCCAGTCCTTACATTATGGTATCTCGGTTAGTAGGTTTTATATGCTAACTAATTTAATCGAAATTTTTCCAAAAAAATATTTAAATTTTTTGCCCAAAAAATGTAGAAAATTCCATCTGTTAGAATTGTACATCGCCCAGCAACTAAGATTATTTGTAGAAAATCTTGAAAATTTCTTTCAGTTGAGAAAATGAATAAATTATTCGTGTTAGAGTATCCATAAATTCTTTTTTGTTGTTTTACTAATTTACACTCGTTAAACTAGAGTTTGTAAAATAAAAATAAAACAACTAACACAAAAAAAAATTGAAAATTACATGCAATTTTAACTGATGCTATAACTACAATAATCATGATTTCATTTTCGCATGATTACTGTTTATTTATCAGCGAAAGCCAAGATGCAGGGTTCTCAGAAGAAGTTCTTTTTTAAGTGCATTTAAATATTCACTTCTTCTTTCGCATGAACCAGGCGCGCTGCATCTGTCCAACCACACCAACGCAGAGCACTTTTATCGCTTCTGTTTGCAAGTCTTTCTATGGGCTGGGCCACCTCAACGGGTAGCCTTCTTGGCCCCAATGGAAATAAGCGTCAAGTGTCTTTCCCAAGGACACAGCGACGCATTGCCAGGACGGGAATCGAACCGAGAGTCAGCAATCTTTCGGTTAGATACTAATCCGATGCTCTACCATTGAGGTATCGCCGCTTTTATTTGAATATTTGAATATTACAGATTAGTTGAATATACAGTACTGCTAAAAAGTAACGTTATGAGATGTAACATCAATAATTGATTTAATGCTAACGTATTCATAATATTGAATGTTAAATTAACATTTTTTAACAACAACAGTTTGTTTATATTACATTGGATGCTAAGCAATTTGAAGCAATTAAAATTTTACGTCATCGACAACTTGCGAAAACTTTCAAACGATCGCAGACTTCACGAGCGGTTGCTTAATTTATTTAGACAAAATTGTTGTTGAGTGGTTAGCCTATTTTGAACAAGTGACGTAAGCAACCACTCCCGAAGGTTGCCAACCTTCGCTTCGCTTTGCTTCGCGTCCACTCTAAATGTGCCTTAACAATCAACCATCCATGTACTCACCTTTGCGTTTTATTGATTTTTACATCGTTTGAGTAGTTTTATCAGTTTTATTAACAACTGCAGAGTGCAATTTATTATAATTGATTATGAAATTATTTAAGCATACTTGGCATTAAAGGACATTTAGGAAATTCTAAATTAGTAAAACCTTTCAAAAACTAATTAAAAAATGTTACGGATCAGAAGTTCAATAATGTTTGTTAATGTCCCGTGAGGGCTAAGTGCTCTCAAAAATTTCACTACCAACAAGCAACTTGTTTACCAAATAAGGTTGCTGAGGATATTAGCTTTTTTTAAACTAATTTTGCTGTGAAATAAGTCACTCAAATTTGTTTGAAAAGTAAAAGTGACAGATGGCTATAAAATAGGATTATCCTTTTTAGAAAATTTGAGTGCTAAAATATAATTAGATCTCTGCCCTAAATATGCAAAAAAAGGAAAATAATGACTTCATGTTTAACGTACAATGAAGTACCATGATATCATAATAAAGATAAATGCGATGAAAATACAAGAAAGCATTGCAACAACAAAGCAATCTAAATTAAAATTTGCGACTGACATTACATCCTTACCGTTTTGTCTGATGGTTGCTGTTGGGAAGAGAAACTAAAACAGTCTCACTAACCATGGATATTAGTCATTCAGTCCAACAACGCCACTTAGAGCCAGAATACGGTAAAACTTCTGAGCAAATCATGATGTAACAGCCTTGGTACTACATTCAAGAAGATGCAGTTTTAGAAAAAGAAAAACAAAAGGTTTACAAAAAGCGTAAAATTGTAAACTATTCAAGAAATAAGAGAAGCTCAAAATTTTTTTAGAAAAGAATTTCATTGATCAAGATGTACATTCACAACAGTTTATGTTTGGCGATACTACGTCAAACCTGTCAGAAAAATCTCTGTAAACATCGATTTCCAATCACAAAAACGACTAACTTTATTTTCTTCACTTCACCTGAAATTTCAACAAAGTTGAATCGCGAAAAACAATAAAAGCCGGATATAATAACCCAAAGGTAAAACATCTAAACTTCAAACTCTCAAAAAAAAAACTTGTGCAACTCGAAAACACTTCTAGATTTGAAATCATGATATGAGATAACTATATCATTGCGAAAATACAAATAGTGCGAAAATTAAAAATCGTTACGTCTTGACTTGAAATATTGTACCGTACTAATTTTCAAAGTGCGAATGTACCAGAAACAAAACTAGTTAAGAACACTTTTATAATTGTGCGTCACAACAAACCAAAAAAAAAACAATAAATTCAACACAAAGACCCCCAGTGGGCATAAAACGTCTAAAAGACGTCTAAAGCGAAAATTGGTCTAAATGTTGTCTATTTTTGCAAAATGCACCAAGTTGAATAGACGTCTTTAAAAAGACGTCGAATATACGCAAAATTAAACAACGTGTCAAGATCTAAGAGCTACGTATATTAGACTTCTTTGTAAAGACATCTTTTCAACTATATGCATTTTTGAAAAATAGACAATGTTTAGACAAAAATTAAACCATCTAAATTACGTCTTCTGCATAAATCTAGACCATGTTTAATCGTCTATTTGATTACCTTTGTGCCCACGGGGCCAAAATCAAAAACGAATTGTCTTTCTCCAAGGCATAACAAAGAATTGCACTTCGGGTATGGAACCCAAGGCAAGCAAATTGTCGACCATTAACCCGAAACTCTACCACTCAGCTAGCGCAGCCGCATAAAACATAATGAGGATAAAAAATGAAATAACTCATGCGTGTGCACATTGGAAAAGATCTAGATGGATTGAACTCGAAAGAGCATTCATACGAGATCTTTTCATTCTCGAAATCTAGGCCAAATCAATGATCGAATTCAAACCTGCATCGTTTGTGCATACAAAAGGAAGCACGGGTCAAACTACAATAAAAAATACATTTTCCCCAACCTAGCACTGCGGTAGTCATTTCACTAGTTTGCAGGATGGTACGCCAAAAGTGCCGAAACAACATGCTAATAAGCTCACAATTTCAAGCACAGTTCAATCTGGCCTTAGCGGTGTCAGCGCATTATGACGTGTATAACGAAGGTTTTATTGCTCTGGTGCTTACCTGGTGAGCATGTTGGTCCATTGCTTGTTTCCGTATTATTAGCAGTACAGACGAACGCGCTGTTGCTTCCAGTCGTGTCACACATGCATGTGACGTCGGCATCGTTTGTTGTGAAGTTTGCGGCGCATGTCAAGGTAACTTCATCACCGTTCGTAAAACTTCCAGATACGTCCTCCCCGTTAGCGAAAGAGGGAAGAGTGCTCAGATCACAAGTTTCTGATTACAGCATAATTTCATCATTTTTATGACCACAAGCATGGAGATAATTCAATTTAAAAAATAAAACGAACTTGTTTTGCTGTAATCGAAGAGTTTATATTTCCGAAACTTTTCGTTTGAATCTTGTGAGGAAGAGTCGTCAGAATGGAGAGAGCAGAAAAGAAATGGAGCCACTTAGCTCTTGAAGTCAAAATTAAACTTCTATTCTTATTCACTGTCGGCAAACGAAATTTGGGATCTAACAGTTTAAAGATTTGGTCTTGTTGTGCTCGCATTGGCCGGTCCTTCTTTATATCATTGGCCAATCAAGTCTCGGCCTTTTTCTTCCATTAATAGCCTTTCTTTTTCTGCGCTGTCCATTGTGACGAGCCTTCAAGACAAAATTCAAACAAAAATTTCCAAGATAATTAACAATCTGAATGAAGCAATTTTTAGTTTCTTTACGAAGGGACAATTTTTAGTTAAAAAAAAACATTTAGAGTCAATACGATCAACATTCCACAAACGGTATAAAACTAGACACACTGTCCTAGGTTACTTTAGCAAAGCTAGGTGCAGTGCACTGATTGGATCGCAAGTTGTTGGTAACAACATGACAAGTGCTCTTTTGATTGTGGTTAACATGATGTAGTTTAACTCATATGGTGATTCGTTGGTATTGTTATTTTTTGACTTTGTAAAAAATGTTTTTTGGAAAGAACTCACTTGCTGCGCAAGATGTTGCCAATGCGTCGGGATCGCAAGACCATGAAGCAGTAGGAGGATCAGTAGCAGCATTTTCTTGGCAAGTGCACGTGAGAGCAGAGCCTGATGGGCTGGGAGCGTACGTATCGTCACACTGATACGAGATCATTTCATCCACAAAGTAGGGAGCAGTAACAGAGTCAGAATTGCTTACTGTACCGTTGCTGTATGTTGGAAGATCGGTGGTGCATACTAAACAATAAAAATTATTGATTTTCCTAACAGTCATAGGTTAGCACTTTGTTTTTGATTGTGTTCTAGCACCATGAAACTGCAGAGGAGAGTTCCGCCACTGCATGTGCAGTGTTAGTAAATAGGCGAAACGTGTCAGTGCTCCAATGGGTGAGTTTTTTACCTCAAAACTTCTACTTTTTTTCAGTTTGAGCACAATGCGTTATACTTAATCTGGCACATTTAAGCTAACAGGATTTGACAAATAGTAGAAAATGTAGAATGTACGACGAAAACATCGGTTTGAATCTTTCATAACTAGCTTAAAGCAGCTTTGGTAATCAATCAATTTTTTGGCTCCGATGAGTTCATATTTGAAGTTCGACACCAGTGGTGGTTGTTTTACACAGAAATTGTTGTTTTAGGTTTTCGTGGACTTGTGAGATTGTAAAAAGTAAAATCGTCTTTAAATCTTATTCAAAATAATCTTGTGATATTGGTACTGCTAAAATATACAAGACACAAGGATCGAAATGGTTTGGGATATGTTTTTTAGAGTTCTTTTGTTCTTTGTACTTTCGTATGTATTAAAGAACCCTTTGAGATCTCTCTAGCAGACTTCCAGCTATCGCTTTCAACAATCAACATGATTACAAAATAAAAACTCATGTGTGCAAAGCCTGGAAAGCACTTCAAGCCAATGACGGCTTTCCGTCTTAGGCCTACATGCAACCGGTGCATTAACTTTCTGTAGCAAATTCTAATCTCGAAAATTGCCAAAGTTGGGAAAAGCATGGGAGTTTGTAACAAATACCGGTATTACTTTTAAGCGTATTAAACGTGGTAATGTATGCATAGTACTTCATCATTTTTAATGATGCTGATCGTTAGGTCTGACAAAACGTCAAATACACCCATACTAAAAAAAGCTAATTGAGGCTTGTTACTTTACCGAAAAGGTAAATCCTGTACTGCATCTTCTAATCTTCGCTATGCAAATTCTAACTGTAATTTTAGAAACAACAGCATCGTAAAAGAAATTTGGGATTGGTCGTATGAATAGTTCATCTGTCACTTTTACATGAAAGCAAGATAAATATATCGAAAACAAGATAAACAACCAATGCACAAGGGCAGAAGAAACAAGAATTGAGTTCAGCTAGGAAAATGCCACGCCACAGGGTCCGCAAATATAAGTAAATATCACGACATGCGGGACATTGTAAGTCGGGCCGGGCTTTTCGGGTCAGGTTCGGGCTTAAAATTGATAAAATGTCTAGGTTAATCTGCGTAATCGCCTTGTTTTTTTTTTGTCTTTTTGAAGCTGTGAAAGCGTAATCAAAATAACTTTACTACACTGCCTGACAACTTCGTTCAAGCATCAGTGCGATTTTTATTAAAAAATTATTATTACGTCACAATTGATCTGCAATGTCTAGGTACTAGTTTAACCCTATGCAAGAAATAACCGCATGTATTTTTTCAATCTTGCTTAATTTTCGGCACTGGTTTTAGTTTCAAATCACTTTTCGGGTTCGGGCTTGTACTTGTCGGCCCGTTTATTACACTGTGATGATGCGCAACACTCTGCCATGCTAGTCGCGCAGTTTGACTCTGGTTGCTTACCTTTATTTAAAAATCAAACTTGTTTATGTCGAAAACAAAGTAAAAAGTTTTGAAAAAAAGCAAAAAAAAGTTTTTTTACATCTCTAGGCGTAAATATCTTTTGGCTTAAAATTTGAGAGAGGTTAAGACAAGGGTCATAGTCAATAGATTCCAAAACCTCGAGTGCTCAAACCATTAACTTGATGAGTGTAAATCAAATTTAGTTGAGGGGGTTCAGGACAAGAGCACTTGGGACATTGTTTCACAAAATCAATAATGATTTAAGGGCAATATGACAGACAATAAATTTGAGCCGTCGCGACGCGTTTTGTTCTTGCTCAAGGGACTTTTCTGGCGACAAAAGCCAATTTGTTTTATTACCAAAAAAAAAAAAATTGAATTGGAATCGGCCCCCCTTAGGCTACTGTATTTAGGCTATATGCCTTCCAGTGCAATATGGCTACTTTAAAATTTTTTGCCTTTAACTTACCGACTAACATTACCTAGAAGGTACTCACTAACTACTCGAAACCATCAAAACTTACCACTATTGATATCTACTACCTTCTACGGTAGGTAGATCTAGACTGTTGAGTTCGGTAAAAGGTAGTAGGTTTTACATAATGAGTGATTAGCCTTCTGGTTAACCCATTTGTGCCAAAAGTAGAAATACTTAAAATAGTGTTATAAAAACTTGAAGATTGCTTAGGAAACATCTATAAAATTTTTTCCGATTGATTTTTTTAAAATTTATTGCGTACTTTTGAGGTAAAGTCGTCCTATTATTGTGTAGGACGCTAGGCAAACCCTTTGACAAAGTTTGAAGGTGCGTGAGCGTAATGCGTACGTGTTGTGTAATCAGGTTTTATTGTTTGCTTTGTCTGTTTCGCTCGAAGCAATAATGTTACAACCATCAGCGCATTTTATTGAAGTCTGATTTTGATGAGTGACCAAATAAGCATGACAAGGTTTTTACTAAACATGAAATTGATAGGAGCATTTTAGAGTTCTCAAAACGGTTCTCTATAAAACGAAAATCACACAAAAGACATTACAGACTATGATAATCTTTGAAGCATTTTATATGCAGGTCAACATCGCATTTTTCACATCTTGTTGTAGTTTTCACGTGACAGTGGCGGCATTTCGTTTGCCCACTTTGCGGTATTACCCAAACCTTATATCCATCATACCGAATGTCCGATAAAACATTTTGAGGTTTTCCCCGCATTCCTTTTTGAGGCGGCTTGCCATATTGAGACAAATACGTTCTAACAATAAATCGTCAAAATTGAAGCATATCCATTTGATTTTCATTAATTTATTGCAAATATTCTATTGTTGCCAGGCGTTGTTGATGGAAACATCAAGCATATTTGAAATTCCACACAAGTACCATTTTTTACCTCTCATAGCAATTCCATTCTTTGAAAGATTTTGATCCATTCTATCGACACCCCCCATTTGTTCATTTCAGAGCTTGATCAAAAAAAGGTTGGTCAAAATTTGCACTCGCTTCTTTTCAGAAGAAGAATATCGAGAGGCTTCAGATATGGGATGGACCCCAGCAGCATTTGAGCATACATTTACCACACTATTGTCATTCCATTTGCAAACGAGGACATCGTTTTTTGTGTCCGTTTTGAAATCGAACTTTCCACGTCCTTGCTTTTTTAAAGCAATGTTTGAGGTCAGTGGACATTTTTCAGTCCTGTTTCCACGAATCGTACCAGTTACTTTTACTAATTTGTCTTCTAGCGTAGTAACGAATTTCACACTAGAAGTTATATATCCATGGCGCCTGTAGTATTCACATATTGATTCGCCAAAACTGTAAAGTCGTTCCTTTGGTGAGTGACGTTGGAACTTTTGATTCAAAAGTTTTATTAGAGGTCTGAGTTTTGCAAATTTATCCTCTCCATCTAAGCAGTTGTTATCAGCAAAATGAAAGTTGGTAAAAATTGCCTGAAATTTGTCTCTTCTCATAGCATTACTAACAAGGTGGTGGTGGTGGTGGTACTACCCGACCCCTTCCGAGGGATGGGGGCGCGGAGGAACTCCGCGGAGACCCAACAGTCGGGCCACACCCCAAGGTCTGGACCATAGATCGAGAATAGAAAGAGAGGAGCCAAAGATAGATTTGCGAAGGGGTTCAGAAGCAGGACAATCGAGGAGGAGATGATTGTCTTACTAACAAGGTCGTGATGCGCGTCGCTAGCATTTTCACAGTAAAATCTTCGTCTTGCTGGAGCAAGGTATCCAGATAAAAATAATATGCCAACTAGATGTTCATTTTTCCGGGGGAAAATAATACGGGACTTCCGCCAGTTCCATTTCAACATCATTCTCCCCTTCATACTTTGAAGGTTACCGATATTTCTGTAAAACTCAATCGTATGCAATGCAAACAAACTGATTTTGTTTCATGAACAAAATAAATGTGGATTTTAAATCGTTCGTGGTTTGGGTAAAACCGATGTCCGACAAAGGATTTGAACCCAGCTCAGTTCATTCACGACAATTTCAAACCCTGGCGCCTTGAATCACTACGCCAGTTTAGCATGGGAACCCAACTGACTAAAATTAATTGGTAAATTTAGCTTTCAAAAAGTGATTTTTGAGAAGGTTCATGTTGGGGATTGGTACCCCCAAACCATGTAAAACTTTGTCTTTTAAATATCTATTGATATTCAAACAATCTAGCGCCCTAGCTCATACCGTTCAAAATAATTGATTTTGGGGGGTCCATTTGACAAGATTGCGGAGGGGAGTACTCAAAACTATGTCAATGATTTTGTCTCTTAAATAGGTTTTGATGTAAAAAAAGTAGAGCCTTAGCTTAAGTTCAACAAATTGATTTTTGTGGGGTTTCCGTGGGGATTTCCGGGGTTGTGGTACCCCGGTGTTATGTACAAGAAAACTGGAGTTTTAGCTTAAGCCGTTCAACGCAATGACGTTTGGAAGTTTTTGGGGGGAGGGGACCCCCAAACTTTGTCAATTTTTTGTCGCTTAAATACCTGCTAATATCAAAAAAAAACGAAGCCTTAGATTAAATTGTCCAAAAATTGATTTTTGTGGGGTTCATTTGGGGATTTCCGGGGGGTGGCACTTTCAAAGTATGTCCAAGTGTTTGTCTTTTCAGTGCTCCATAATATCAAATAAAAACTAGAACTCTAACAAACGCCGTTGAAGAAATTAATTTTTAAGGGGTCCATTTGAGGGGTCCTCGGGGGGTGGTAGTACCCCCAAACTCTGTCAAAATGTTTGCCACTGAAATATCTACTGATATCAAAAACACAGACATCGTAACTTTGGTCGTGCAAAAATTTGATTTTTGGGGGTCAACTTTGGGGGACTTTTCTGGGGGGATGGCACCCTCAAGCTATGTCGAAATATTTGTCTGTTGTATCTGTTGATATCAAAAAATAAAACTGGCACCCAAGTTTGAGCCAAATAAAAAATTAATATTTGGAGGGTCCATTTTGAGGGGGGTCCCAGGGGGGGTATTCCCAAACGATGTCAAAACATTCGTGTCTCAGATATGGGCTGATAGTAAAAAAAAACTACTACCCTAGTTTGAGGCAATAAAAAATTGATTTTTGGGGGATCTGTTTTGGGGGGGTCCCCGGGGAGGGTGGCACCCCAAACTATGTCAAAATATTCTCATCTCCAAAATATCTAGTGCTGATATCAAAAAACACTGGCACCGTAAATGGAGACGTTCAAAAGATTGGTTTTGGGGGGGATCCCCGAGGGGGCGATACCTCCAAACCACGTCAAAATATTTGTATCTTAAATACCTACTGACAGCAAAAAACACTGGCACCCTAGCTTGAGCCATTTAAAAAATTGGTTTTTGGGCGGTCCATTTGGAAGGGGGCCTCAGCGAGGTGGTACCCCCAAACTCTGTCAAACTATTTGCCTCTAAATATGTACTGATATGAAAATACACTGGCACCGTAAATTAGGTCGCTCAAAAAATTGTTTTTGGGGGGTTCCCAAGAGGGGGTTGGCACCCCCAAACTATGTCAAAATGTTTGTCTGTTAAGTATGTGTTGATAATCCAAAAAACTGGCACCTTAGTTTGGGCCAATCAAAAAATTAATTTTTTGGGGGGTTCATTTTGGGGGGTCCTCGGGGGTAATACCCCAAACGATGTCAAAATATTCGTCTCTTAGAAATGTGCTGATATCAAAAAAAATTACTGCCCCAGCCCGAGCCAATTATAAATTGAATTTTGGGGGTCCCTAAGGGGTGTGGTACCCCCAATCCACGTCAAAGTATTTGTCTCTTAAATATCTACTGATATCAAAAAACACTGGCAACTTAAATTAAGTAATTCAAAAAATTGATTTTTTGGTGTCCATTTTGGTCCTCGAGGGGGGTTGGTACCCCCAAACCACGTTAAAATATTTTTCTCTCAAATATCTTCTGATATCAAAAAACACTGGCACCTTAAATTAAGTCGTTCAAAAAATTGATTTCTGGGGAGCCCATTTTGTTCCCCAACGGGGGGCGGTACCCCCAAACCCTGTCAAAATATTTTCCTCTGAAATATCGACTGATATCAAAAAACACTGTCACCTTATGTTAAGCAGTTCAAAAAATTGATGTTTGGGGTGGCCACATGGGGGTCCTCGGGAGGTTGGTACCCCCAAACAATGTCAGGGTATTGGCCTTTTTATTGTCTCTTGATATCAAAGATGTAGCACCGCAGCTTAAGTCGTCAAAAACACTGATATTTGTTTGAGTCCATCTAGGGGTTTTGGGGGGTTGGTCCTCCAAATTATGTCAAAATAGTTTTGTCCTAATAAGTTCTTCTGACACCGAAACAAAGTAGCGCGCTTGCTTATGGTGTTAAGAAAGTGCTTTTTGGGACGTCTTCACAGAGAATGAAACCTGATACCCTCTGATCATACCTAGTGTCAAACAAAAAATATTCAAAGCAATTGTGTCGTAATCAAAAAAAAAATTAATATGCTAGATTCGATATAATGTTGGTTTGATAAAAGTGATGGCCAAGTAGATAATTGAACCCAGGTTTTAGGTTTCAAGCAGTGGCTTCCGCCAGTTCCATTTTACCATCATTTTCCCGTCAGGGTATTTCTCTGTGAATTGTCTCTTGATATCAAAGATGTAGGCTAGAACCCTAGCTTAAGCCGTCAAAAAAACTGATATTTGTTCGGGTCCATTTGGGGTTTTTGGGGGGTTGGTCCCCCCAAATTATGTCAAAATATTCTTGTTCTAAAAATGTCTACAGACACCCAAAAAAAGTAGCGCGCTTGCTCATGGTGGTAAGAAAGTACTTTTTGGGGCGTCTTCACAGAGAATGAAACCTGATATCCTCTGGTCGTATGTAGTGTCAAACAGAAAATAGTATAAACGATTTTGTCGCAAAGGAAAAAAATTAGTATGCTAGATTCAATATAATGTTGGTTTGATAAAAGCGATGACCATCCAGAGTATTGAACCCAGGTCTTAGAATTCGTGCACTGGCGACCTTAACTATTCAGCCAATCAGCACGAGCGCGAACGTGTCTCAAATTATGTCAAAATAGTTTTGTCCTGAAAATTTCTACGGACACCCAAAAAAGTAGCGAGCTTGCTCATGGTGTTAAAAAAGTGCTTTTGGGGGCGTCTTTACAGAGAATGAAACCTGATACCCTTTGATCATACCAAGTGTCAAACAAAAAATATTTAAAGCGATTTTGTCGTAATCGAAAAAAATTAATGTGCTAGATTCAATATAATCTTGGTTTGATAAAAGCGATGACCAAGTAGGTTCTTGAACCCAAATCGTAGGTTTAAGCACTGGCGCATTTAACCATTCGGCCACGGCAGCATACGAGCGTAGGCGACTACCTCCAAAGTACGTCAAAATATTCTTGTCGTTAAAATTTTTTAGTGATAGCAAAAGAAACTAGCGCACTAGCTTGAGGTCTTTAGAAGCTGATTTGTGGAACGTCTTCACTGAGAATGAAACCTGATACTCTCTGATCATATGTAGAGTCAAACAAAAACATAGCATAAACGATTTTGTCGTAATGGAAAAAAAATAGTATGCTAGATTCAATGTAATGTTGGTTTGATGAAAGCGATAATCAAGCAGGGTATTAAACCCAGGTCTTAGGTTTCAAGCCCTGGCGACTTTAACCATTCGTCCATGGCAGCTCGCGCGCGTATGTGAGTAAAATCACTTAATAAACTTCGCTGTCATAAGTTTAGGGTGCATATGCCCCAAACCACGTGACGTAGCGCCTCCAAAATTGCAGTGACACAAGTCCATGTATAGACCTATTATCTGTCCAAATTTCAAGTTTCTAGCTTTGGTGGTTTTGGAGTTTTTGTTCCCATGATGTGATTTGCTTAAATAAATAAATGAATAAAGAAAAAAACAAGTGTCGGAATCGTCATGGTTTATTTTTGAAAGCTGAAAGGGCATGCCCAGACGCTTCCAAATTCGAAAGTTTTATTCTCCTAGTGCCATTAGTTTTCGAGCTAGAGCTGTTTAAACCTACAATTGGCATTTCATTTTTTGGATCGGAAACCCGTATCACGTGACTGATTGCCCCCGAAAATTGCACTAAGAATGATTCATACGTGCCCCAGCTAAGATCTAAATTTCAAGTTTCTACCTTTAGCCGTTTCAAAGTTATAGCGTTTTTTAGTTTTGTTTACGAATTCGTAAAATATGCCGGAAAAAACATATTAAAGGACTTCCGACGCAAAACATCGCGGAAGTCCCAATAAAACATTTTACTTCATGCTTATCAACAGTCAAGTTTTGATTTTTTTAGGAAGCTTACCGATTGGTCTCATCCATAGGCATAGCCAGGATTTTTGATAGGGGAGGGGGGGCAAACCACAACTTACATTCAATGACATCATCAGAAACTTCGAAAGAGGAACTTTTTGTGGGGCAAAGATATCGTAGAATGGAAAATCTGAAGCCGTGGCTTGGTGTTGGCACCTAACTAGGAACTCGTTCAATGGAGAGGGTTTAAACCAATAGTTAAAATGCGAAACTGTCTAAATTGGGAGACGTGTTTGAGTAAAGAAGTGTACTGTAATTCAAACGTAACACAGACGGTGGTCTGGAGGCTGAGCCCCCAGCCGCTGGACGATTTTTCGTAATTCTTTGGAAAAAAAAGCTATTTTAATACCATTGGATCACATTTTGCACGTATTCAAAGCCATTTGAAAGAACTAGATTTTTAACATTTGAAAGCCAATTAAAAAAATTAAGTTGTTCAGTCCTCCCTTTGCTTGCAATGTAAGTCCAAAACACGTTTGAAATCTTGCATTTTGCAGTTAAATTTTTCTGTGATTTGGCCCAGGTAGGGGGAAGTAAAGTACATTGCCTCCTGCAATATTTTAGCAGTAACTAACAATCCAGTAAATAATTTTCTTTAGAGATTATTGTTTTGCGATGAAAACAACCAGTTATAGGAGTACATACACGGCAAGGGGTCCAGGCCCTCTTAATTCAAAAATTTGTTCAATGAGCATTCCCCTTACTGTAGCTAGTTTTTTTCAAAAGTATTTTGTTGCATAAAAAGTGGCGAGGTGGAGGTGAATTGTTATTGGAAAATGTACAATAGATAGTTACGCCTACAAACCATGTTATTGCCCGAGCCGGATTTACATTGAGTTGAGCCCCTGGCACTTTGAGATTTTCGCAATATTTTCCTGCCAAATACAGGTAAAGGCAAAAAAAATTTTATTGAAGTGCGGGGCCCCTGGCACTGAGCCAGATGTTAAATCCGTCTTTGGTTAACGGTTATTGTATTACGTTCATAAAAAGGTTTCATGAGGGCCTCAGTTAGCAACTTTTAGGATAAAAACCCTTAATTTCAGTCGGGTCATACGTTCAAATTGGTTGGCAAAAATATATTGAAAGCGCCCAGACCCTCTGAAACAATATTATTATTGGGGGCCCATTTAAATTGGGGCCATTTAAATATTATTGTAGGTGGCATTTTTACATTGATTGGCAAAAATTAAATTGAGGGTGCCCGGGCCCCCTGGAACATAATTATTGTTGGGGGCCCTTTTAATTGGGGGCCATTTAAATATTTTTGTAGGGGGTATTTTTAAATTGGTTAGCAAAAATTAAATTGAAGGGGCCCGGGCCCCCTGGAACATAATTATTGTTGGGGGCCCATTTAAATTGGGGGCCATTTAAATATTATTGTAGGGAGCCCATTTAAATTGGTTGAAAAAATTAAATTGAAGGGGCCCGGGCTCCCTAGATCAATATTATTGTTGAGTGCCCATTTAAATTGGGGGCCATTTAAATATTATTGTAAGGGGCCCATTTAAATTGGGAGCCATTTAAATATTATCGTAGGTGGGCCATTTAAATTGCTTGAAAAAATTAAATTGAGGTTTCCCGGGCTCCCTAGATCAATATTATTGTTAAGTACTGTTGTAAGCGTGTACTGTTGTACGCGAAGATGCTAAAAGAAACTGAAACTGAAGTAACAATAGTCTTTTCTGTGACATTTTTATTATTGGTAGCATTTCAATTGGGAGGGGGCCCGGGCCCCCTCCCTGGCTACGCGTATGGTTTCATCTACAATTAAATTCAAAACTTCATCATCAAAAAATAGTTCAAAATATCCTTTGGGGGTCAAGTTTTTGTTTCGTTATTCTTCAATTTTGTCATCATATGACGTCCACTCTAGCAACTCACTTTTCAGATCTGTTTTGACCCAGTCTTGTTTTGGCTTGTCAGTTTGCTTCTTTCGTTTGTTTAGTGGCCTCTCTGGCTCTTCAATATTTTCGACATTTTTACAATTGCTATCATCAATTAGAGCTGGGGCTAAAATCATGCTCCCTGGTAAATTGTTAATCGTTTCTGCTCCATCCTCTTCTCTTAAGTCTTCGTATGTAATATTACCTGTGGCATTTGTTGGTGGAAGTACAGTTACCGAAAATTGGTTATCTTCACTGCGGTAGGGCAAAGCATTTTCCTCTGCTAAATCTAATATTCTACTCAATGATGTAGGGGTTTTATTTCTTCAATTATCATAAAAACGTGAAGATTTCATCGAGCAAAAAAAAAGTACAGTACCGGTATTACATTTTGGTCATCTACAATCGTACTCGAAATATTGAAAACAATTACGCACCATAACTTATTTTTCATGAACAAAATTCTGCCTTTGTTTACGGCTTTTCTGACTAAAATTTTTCTGATCAAACGTTTTTGTCTCAAATTTTCTAACACTCATTACAAAAAATTGTTAACTATAAATGAAAGCAAGAAGACCGGATGTAATATAAAAAGATTTATATTATATAGGAAAGCTGATTAGACAAGTAGGCGTCAATGATCAAGGTTAGATTGATGGCGGAAAGATGAAAAGTGGTGCTACCTTTGGCAAGACTGATAAACTTGTTGATGCTGAGCGCAGGTGGGATTTAAAAAAAGGAGTTCAGTAGCAAAATCAGATGAAAGAGTTTGATTAGAAGACTTGCAAGCACGTACTAGCAAGTCTTATTTATCTATTTAAAAATTTAATTATCTATTTGATTGTTTTAATAAATACAATAGCGTGAAATCGCTGTTGGAGGTTATGGTTTATAGCGCTTGAGATTCGCGACTTGCAAACTCTACTTGAACATACGCTGTATCGCAGCGACGCACATTTTGCTATCACGAGTGCCTAGCGACCTATATGAAGGACGCCAATATTTCAAATACAATTTCTCGAAAACTATAAGTCCAAAAAAATTTTAACGTTTAACATAGAACAAGAAAATTACTAATAAATAATACACTTGACAATTTTTTCAGTACTTCTGTGGAAATACGTAGTTATTGGCTCAACTCTATTTGCACTCTCAAGGTTTTCAAAAAAGCGAAATCACGCGAATTTCAAATTAGCGTCAAGTCTCACCTGATAAAGCAATTTTTTAAAAACTACTGTAATATGTGTCAAATTTACTCATAAACGTAGTCCAACTTCAGCTATATTCAAAAATGTAATATACAAAGAGCAATCCTAAATTAAGCAGGCGCCCTACATATAGGACGTTAGGCACAAATGGGTTGATGTTGGTCGGTAAGTTGTAGGCGAAAAGTTCTGAAGTAGCCATATTGCAGTGGAAGACATACAGCCTTCATACGGCAAGGGGGCCCGATTTTAATTACAATTTTTTTTGGCTAATAAAACAAAATTGGCCTTGGTCGCCTAAAGAGTCCCTTGAGCAAGGACGAAACGCGTCGCGACGGCTCAAATCCATTGCTTATCATATTGTCATTAAATCATTATTGATTTTGTATAACAATGTCCCAAGTGCTCTTGTCCTGAACCCCCTTATCTTTTGACTCAGCGGTTTTATGAGATTTAGTTTAAATTTTTTTTTCTAAAAACGTATGCCGCCCATAACGTCATAAAAAATTGGAGTCATTTTTTACAAATGTAACCCTGATGTGACTATGATGACGTCATCAAATCAAAACCAGTTTTATTCGGTGCCATTAACTTTCACACCAATAATGTTAGTGTTCACGTAACTGCCGATTTAGCAATTTGCTAGGGGGCATTTTTGGCTCCCCTCGTGCGAATTGAGTTGGTCAAAAACCTTGTATAGAAACAGGGTTAAATTTTTGGGACAAATGATTATTTTTATTTCTTACTTTCATTGAAGTTTTTGTAAATTACTTTCACTCCCCAAAGGTCAGGAAAGTATATGAGAAGCATTATCGATTTGCTGAAAAATTTTTCCTGTATCGGTCTACTCAAAGTCACTGAAACCCAATATTTCAAAAACATTATTTTCTCTGAAGTAAATTATTGCAAATAACTCCTAAAAATTTGAAGTTATTAAGATATCGCAAAGTTTCCCACTTTGAAGGTTTGCGAAGTTAGTCTTTGAATTTTTTGAAAAGCAACTTCTGTGACAAACAAGTTTTTGATATTCTCATCAACAAACACATTTCCAAGATTTGAGCATCTTTTAGTCATTATTTAACTTAATTGACGTCATAAGCCATTTCTGCGACGTAGTAATGAGACGTAATAATTAGACTTTGCAATTAGCGTAATATTATTCTATGATTCACCATCAAAAAATCAATTACGTACAAAATTTCAACCGCTTGCAACGTCCAAATAAAAATGAACTCATTTTTTTTGAATATGAGAGTAACTTTTAAAAATTTTGATTAGTTTTAATTTATGGCAAAATGTTTTTTAAATTTACTGTTTTTTCAATTTTCACGGAAAAAAATGTGGAGGCCAAAATCTCACAAAATTGTGCAAAAAATCTCTCTACAAAATGCAGCCAATATTAATCTAAAGCGGCATTCACACGGGCAACTTTTTTGCAACGCGATTCGAATGTTTTCTAAGCTTAAAAATCCCTCTCGCATACTGGTTACTCACACGAGACTCGCTTGCTGCGGTCGCGTCTGGCAAGAACTGACGCCGTGTAAGTAACACCTACGATTTGTGACGCCGATTATATTTTGCGCGACTTGATGCAAGAATCGTTTTCGCTCGCGATCACTTACACAAAGGCGATTTCAACGTCTGAGAGTCCTAGGGCAACGTAGGCAATTTGCGAGTTGCCAGGCATGCACAAATGCTTTGCAAGTCGATGGCTGCGATTATCCTAAATTTACTTCATAAATTATTAAGGTGCAACGGCCAGATGGTCGAGCGGTCATGCAATCGACTCTAGAGCGGGAGGTATGAGGTTCAAATCTCGGGTTGGAAAAGTTGGACACTGAATTACCAACGGCTCGCCACTCATGGAAAATTTCTTCGAAAGGAGCAGTGTTGCCCAAGGGTGCAATAATGCGGAGATGGGCCCCGCAAACTCGTTGCACGCTTCGGCGTAATTCAGTGAGTATCATGAAAAATTTTAATTTGATTTGATACAAAGGCTTGTAAACCACCGCCAAAGTTCTTGTTAACTCTTATTGAAAGAAGAAAAAGCAATTTCTCATTTTAAAAACTAAACTAATATGGCCAAAACTTATATGATGCACTAATCAGGGTATCGAACCGAACCTGAACCCGAACCGTAAACCCGAATGAACCGTTTCATTTTGGTGAACCCGAACCGAACCTGAACCAGCAAAATTTTTACTTCAGTGAACCTGAACCAAACCTGAACCCTCAAAATTGTGCTCAAGTGAACCCGAACCGAACCTGAACCCCTAACAAAAGTAAGAATATATTTTTCGATATCCGGATGCCACTGGCGCTGGTACACGCACAATAAGAGCAGTGGTGATCATCAACAGGATCAGCAATTTCTTCTTTTTTTTTCTGGACGAAATGAGTAACGACAGTTAAATTTTAAGTCAATGAACCTGAACCGAACCTGAACCAGTAATATTTTACTTGAGTGAACTTGAACCAAACCTGAACCTCGAAAATGGTGCTCAAGTGAACCCGAACCAAACCTGAACCGCTAAAATATTTTGAGCCGGAGCTAAACCTGAACCCGAACCGTTATTTGAAACGGATTAACACCCTGGCACTAATTAACGAAAAGCAAACATTGTTAATTGTCAGTAGGTGGCGTCATTTAAATTAATATCCTTTTTGGTTTTGGTGCTAAGTGAGTAATCAGATATCTAGCCAAGTCACTTAATAAAAATCACAATCTTTATTGTGTCGAAGTTTTTGTTTTTTGCTTCATAGTATTTATCAAAACGTGTGTTTATTTTGAGACCTTATTTTTGTTGAATTTTACACCCTCTTTAAATACAGGAATAACAGAAATAACTGAATACTTTACTCACCAGGTTGACAAGGCGCAGGATCAGAATTTGTCGCAGGGTTACAAACCCATGAAGAATCTGCGGTGCACGTGCACGTTAATGAATCTGCGATTGTGGCAAAGCCGTCGTCGCATGCGTAAGTTACCATGGCGTTTTCCAGGTACGTCTCTGCTGAACTACCTTGAGCCTCTGCAGCATTTGTGTAAGTTGGAAGGGTTTGTCTGGTGCACGCTAAAGACAAAAATACTGCATATTAGGCATTTGGAGTAAATCGTTTAAACGAGAATTTGTAATTTAGAGTGTAGAAAATTAAGAATTTTTGTCAGAGAATTTCTAACGTGCGATTTAAAAGGTTAAGAATAGGAATTGAATTAGGGGACCGGTACGGGCGTGTTAGGTAAAAACTAGATCAAATCTATAATGAAATAAAGCTTTCATATTTGTTTCCTAAAAATGCAGAGAAAAAAGTGTTTTGCCAACCAAAATTGAGTGCTCCAAACGTTGCAGCTAAAAGCGGTCCAAGGCAGAACATTTGAAAAAGAAAAGCAATTTTAAGCAAACATTTTTGGCAAGAGTTTCTGACCGATTTGGTTTTAAAGCTCCCGAATTGATTTTGGCGCACTTTATTATGTCAAAAAATTCTATCAAGTTTATTTTTTATGTTTCTTTATTTTTTAGTCTTTGTTATTAATTCTGATCCAACTCTAACCCTAAACTAAGAATTTTATTGTAAAAATTATATGAGTTTGAAAACCCTATTCTAATCTAAACCCTAAATCAAGCCCCTGATTTTAAGCTGAAAGACAAAATTGGAAAGTGAGTGATAAATATTTCTCAATTTTCTGTAACTTAAAAGGGCATTCATGTCAAGTTTTTTACTGTTGAACAAAATAGAAGGAAAAGCCTAACATGCATTATACTTACCAACTTTGAAATTTTACCGTTTTCAAGATATTGCAGTTCAAAGTTAAATTTTGAGATAGGGCAAGACCATGGTGATAATTAAGAAATTCCCAATCCGAGAGTGCTCAAACCACAACCATTTGATAAGCGTAAATTAAATTCATTTAAGGTGGTTCAAGACAAGAGCACTTTGAACATTGTTTCACAAAATGAATAATGATTTAATGACAATAGATGGATTTAAGCCGCTGCGACGCGTTTAATCCTTGCTCAAGAGATTCATCAGTCGATTTAGGCCAGTTTTGTTTCATTAGCCTAAAAAACAATTGCAATTGGAATAGCCCCCTACCTTTACCATTTCTGTATGTTTCCCACTGCAATATTGCTGCTTTAAAACTTTTTTGCCAACAACTACCGACCACTGTTAGCCATTACTCATTGCCTACTCAAAACCTTTAAAATTTAACACTGCTATAAAACTACTGCTGAAATCTACTACCTATATAACAAAATCTACAGTCTGGGCCTTCAATTATTCATTTTGTGAAGTCCTTTTGTCCTGAACTCCCTTAAATGAATTTGCTTTACTTTTACCAGAGTGCTTTGATTTAAATGCTCATGTCCTTAAAACAGCTAGCTTTTCGTCTGACACTTGTCAAGTAGAATCGTCATACTGGAGAGAGCAGAAAAAGAGCAACTATTTATAGCAAAACTCCGAGCTGGGATTAGCTGGAAAAAGAAAAATGAAAGAGTGTCGATAGTGCACAATTTTTAAGCTGTAAACAAACTATTTTTTCAGCAGAGGGCGGGGTCAGAAGTTTTGATGAAAGTGGCTTGAAAAGAAAATAGATAGAAAAGAGTACGGACTTTGGCAACAATATAGAATCTACTGTCATCATAATGTTGAGCGCGGGAAAGATTTTGTAAAAGATTAAGTCCAATGGCTGAATCAGAAGCAAGAAACTGGGTTTTAGGCTAGTTGCAAGATTTGCACTGAGAGGCAGAAATTTTGCGTTTCTGGGAAGAAGAGCAAGAGCTGATAGATTTGAGGACATGTTGTTTAATTCTGACCTGCAGTGTTCGGGAGGTACGACTTATATACCGACTGTCGCTGTGGCATAAGAATTGATAAATCACGTTGCTTTTCTGTAAAGCAGGCAGGACATTCTAGTTGACAGCGAAGAGAAGCTCGTTGGTAGCGTAAACAACGCGTGGTTCGAAAAGCTGCTCTGAAGACATAAACATTTTAATGGAAACAATTACATAGTTCTGTACCACCAATTACCTTAACAAATTAATGGTTTGAGCACTCTTGGTTAGACAATCTCTTGACTATAACACTTGTCTTATCCTCTCTCAAAACTCTGCATAACGTTGACTGAATTTGAAATCAATCATAAGTATAGAAATTTACACCGAATAATAATAACTCATTACTGAAAAAAAATGCAAATATATTGCAAAGAATTTAGTTCATCGAAATTGTGGATTTTTTTATGAAAATAGCACTAAGCCAAAACAGTTTTTACTGTAACATGTGAATATGAAAATTTTCACTGATCAGCATAAGAGTTTGATAACTCAGAATTAATGTAGTGCTAAAAAATCGCCACTACTTGTCCTGAATCACCTTAACTGAATTTGCAGTTCCAAGTTAGCAATATTCTCTTTTCTTTGCTCTTGCCGTTTTACTACTATTGTGGCAGAAGACTAACTTTTGAAAAACTTGGCTTGAATGTACTTGAAATGCAGATAATTTACAATCATAATCCTTTACTTTGTTTTGACAACAACACTGCCGAAAACACTAATTTACTCAGAGTTACAAACATGCGGCAGCTTTTGAAATTTTGTTTGTAGTTGGCAACCCTGGCAAAACTTTTAAACGGAAACAGCCTTTCTAAGGAGAAATCTAAACGTTATATCTTTAAAACCGAAAGTCGTAGAAAGCTCAAATTTGGTGAAGTTAGTCTTTATATTTGTCAAATTGTTTTAAGAGAAAACTGAGCAAAATATTTTTTGACCTGAATGCCCTTATAAATGCTTTTCCGGTAAAATAATCAATCACTCAATGGTATTTTGATATTACCCGAATGTCACTAAAAAAAAACAACTCAAAATTAAATTCAACATCACTAGCAAAAACAGCAATTGGTCAAACTACTGGAAATTGCGAAAAAAAATAGTCACTCATAAGGGAAAACAGACGTGCTTAGTTTGTTGTCAAAAACGTCATGCATGACTGCAAAGACCACAAAAAAAAACAGAAAAAAAGAAAATCACTAATGCAACTAGAAATAGAGAATTGTGGTATGTCACTCAAATAAACTCTTCAATTTACTTTGAGCGGCGGGAATCCTCAACCAGCTATACACTTACAAAAAAAACTTCTTCAAAACAAATGCTTTAAATTGTTTCTCCATGTTTGCAAACTTGCAGAAGATCAAGCATAAGGGTAGGTACAGTATAGAATGAGGTATTTAGTATGCTTATGAAAAAAAAAAGAATAAACTCTTAAAACCCAAGTTTTGTGCAACAAAGTGCATTTTAATTCAATATTGATCGAATTTTGCTATTCATCAGGCTGCATTCACTTTTGAATTAAAAAACCCATTTTACGAGGAGAATTTTTTAAAGCATTTTTTACTGGGAAGGGAAATAAAAAAGCTTCCCTATTTAACTTCTAATAACAAAAGTCAAGAAGAAATCCAGTGCAACATTTGATCACCGTTGAAAACTCCTACGCAAGTGAGGAATCCTCCAAACTGGAAGTAGCTGCTGTAACGAAAAGTGTAAAATTCATCCAATAGTTAGCGTCTGACAATGTCCCAAGACATAACACAAAGTTAAAAGTCGGGCCGGGCTTTTCGGTTCGGGTACGGAACAGAATCTAGCTGGGTTTGGGCATAAAGTTGACAAAATTTCGGGCTCAATTCGGGCCTGAGAAATGCTTTTTCTCCTAGGTGCACGAAAATAAAGTTAAAATTTGGCAACATTGCAAAAGTTTTCAGACCTAACTTAACTTTCGTTTTTTTTTTCAGGTATGATTTGGGCTTCAAACTTGTTTTCGAATTCGCACCGGATCCCAGCGTATAAATTCGGGTTTCAAAAAAATTTGGGCCTAAATTAGTACACAAATAAAAAATACGAAACGTCCGTTGTCATAAACCAAACATGCTGTGAACAGCAGTTAACCCTATTCGGCCCAGAGGGGGATCGATTAGTTTCCCCCCTTCATTTATTTCGAAATTTTGTTATGAAGCAGTCAAGCCACAATAATCAAATTTCTTGACTTTTCCTAAAATTTACTGCTTCAACTTTCATTTGTCAAACCATTGTCGTATGATACCTAGATTCGGAGTTATTAAACGTTTCTCAAGGTTGACCCAGCGTTTCTGGCAAAATTTTCGAAAAATTAATTTAATCCAGTTAGTCCCAATTGTTCTGTCGTAATTAATAATTTTACGCTTTTTCGAACGTAAATCCAGTGACCACTTGAACGGCTTTTGTTGCGATCGATGTTCAAAAAGTGTTGTGACAATAGATTTTCGTTTACTAGTTTGCCCGACGCATTGTAATTTTCATTATGATTTCCAAACCTCACAACTGAATTTCTCATACAATTTCGTATAATTTTATCAAATTTCAAACTAAGCTTCATTTTTAGCATTTCGTTTGTAAATAAAAATTGCGATTTAGCAAAATAAACGTATTTATTGATAAAAGAATAAAAGGCCAACATAAGCACAAGTCCTTTTGCTTTTTGCCGGTATTTTTTTTCACGTTGCTGATATACACTAGTCAAAAATGTCCATAAGTTATCAAGCGTGTGGCATGCAGCATGAATTTCGGTAGTCTTCATGTTCAAAATTTGTTTATGTTGACTAAAAAAAACGAAAAAAAAACACGCAAGTTTGAAATAAATTTTTAGTTTCTGCTAAGTAGCAGCATCAGTAGAAAGAAGTTCGTTTCATTTTTCACAAAAACACATGCATAATTTTGACTGCCTAAAGTTTTTTCATGAAGTTCAAGTGATAACATCGAAAACAGAAGTTTGCCCGAGTGTCTTTGTGCGTGAAGTAGCAGCACACTGATAACTTCATTGTGCGTATACGCTTTGTTTTCACCAAATTGCAACATTTCATATGCCTTTTCGATATTCAATAACATTGCAAAAAGTAGAAAGTTTTTGATAATTAAATACTTGTTTCGGAATCATTATTTTCAATTTTTACCATTTATGTTATTCAAGGTTATTATTACTAAAAGCTTTGCGTAAAAAATGCTTTTCGAAGCAATACCCAATAGTTAGTGTAAAATATTATGAATTTTTTATAAAACTCACATCAAACTAAACAATGATTGGGTATGTACATTGTAAAATGTGCTATGTGGTATATTATACTTGTTACCGCATTTACTAATTTCGTATTAGATCCCAATACAAGCCTACAGCCAAAAGCGTAGCCAGAGAGGATGCGGGGGGGGGGGGGCTGCAGCCATTACCCTCATTGGCATGTCAACCAAAATGCAGAATAAAAAAAAAACACGTTTTTATCACTTCTGAGACTGTTGTATGCACTGGAATGGGCTAAATAGTGATTTAAAACATTTTTTAAACATATAATTAGAGGGGGGCTAATTTGTCAAAACTACAACTCACAAATGAAGAAAAACTTTGAAAAATGGCCCAAAATAAGCTATCAAATTTTATCGCTAGTATGCAAATGCTAAACATAGGTGTCATTAACAATGACAACA
This sequence comes from Trididemnum nubilum, assembly GCA_963965965.1. Lineage (NCBI taxonomy): Eukaryota > Metazoa > Chordata > Ascidiacea > Aplousobranchia > Didemnidae > Trididemnum > Trididemnum nubilum. The sequence continues at coordinate 26,372 of CAWYPQ010000486.1, forward strand.
AATATACTACAAACTTAGAAATAGGGTTATTTTTATTTTTTAAATTTTTTATTTTTTTTATTTTATTTTATTTTTTAAATTTTTTATTTTTTTATTTAAATTTTTTAAATTATTATTTTAAAAGTTAGAAATATCCAGTATTAGTTAATTACCAATCATTTCTCTCAAAACTGTTTTCATTAGCCCCCCTCTAGTTATTATTTTTGTGTAAACTGTAGACGAAATACTGTAGCTTACTCCAAGTAAGTTTTATTGAACTGTGCGAGTTAATATTTTACCAGCATCTAAATAGGAAAACTAAAAGTTTACCATTAGCCACCTCCCAAATAGCCCATTTATGCAACCAGTTTAATTATGTTTACACTGCCAACTTCTATGCCACGTTTTAAAAGTATTAATTTTTTATCGAAATAGCCCTAAAAATAAGATATCTTTGAAAAAACATGCAAAATTCTCGAGCGCTGAGAGCCCCGATCCCAGACCTCCGTGCCTCGGGCGGCTGTGGGTTTTTCTCCCAGACACCCATTAGCCCCCGGCGATTTGGGTCTCTGCCGCCAGACTCCAAACACTCTGCCACTACCTTTGCGAATTCCTGGCTACTCGCCTGCCTACAGCATGGCGTAGTATTGCAAATTGTACAGAGTTTCACGTTGATTTTTCATGGTGGTCTAAAATGTAAGGTAGCAACCGTTGCATGCTGCGTTTGAAAATTTTATGTTGTTTCATTACTTTTTAATTTTTTTAATTTTAATAAGTTTTTAAATAAAAATACCCATCAAAAAAACCTTTTATTTATCAATCTCAAAATTAAGATCTCAAAATGTGCTACTCGGACTAGGTTCTGAAAAACTTTGCACGTTCATTTTCGGCCTAGTTCCAAAACTCATCAGTCTCGAATTCTATCAACCCTGATCAGGCTTTTAGACTGATTTTTGCTAAATTAAAAACTTGAAACTAAAATTTTGCTCAATCGAGGTAACCATGATATTAACAAAACGTCTAAATTTCACCCTAACGTCTAATTAGCACATTACTGTACATTTGTATATTTTTAATATTTGAATCTCAATGTTTTAGAAGTCATAGCAACAGGTATCAACAATGGCCCACAAACAGCTTTTGTTTCAAACAAAATCGTTTTTCAGTTGGTTTGTGGATGTGTTTGTCAGTATAGATATGGGTTTTGTCGAAAACAGTTTGATTTTCGACGTGATTTGTTTTGAAAGCACCATTTCTATACCAGGAAGCAACAAAAACCAACTCGATGCAAATACTCACCGGGTTGACATGGCGCTGGAACAGAATCCGTCGCAGGGTTACATTCCCATGAAGCTGCTGTTGCACCTGCAGTGCACGTGCACGTTAAAGAACTTGAAGTGGTGGCAAAGTCGGAGCTGCAAGTATAAGTCACCTGGCTGGATGGCGGGTACGTCACCGCCAAATTATCTTGGACATCGGCGTTTGCATAACTTGGAAGACTTGCGCTGCTGCACCCTAAACACAAAAGCATCATTGTAGTATTTCAAAACACTACAAAGCATTGAACGTCATATGCTCGCCAAATTCCGCTAGTTGTGTGAGATACAAATGTGACGCACCAATCGTTGAAACTGGAAAATACTCGAAGTCGTTTTGCAACTAACTAGGCATGCATTCAAAACGCACTATTCACGTGAAATCTCAGATTTCATCTCAAATACAAAATCGGACTTGTTGGAGATTAAGCAAATGCGATGGCCATTTTCAAGAACGACGTCACAGATGTGGCACAAACCTTTGTTGATTAGCATGAGCTAAAACTTTTATCATTTTGCATCATTGTAGAACACTTAGAGTTGTAAACGTGCAACCAACAAGTAAAAGTACTTCTAGTCAATGAAGCACACCAATGCGTCGATGGAAAAGCAGTCTGTTGCACGATGCCTAAATACCTTGGCAGGTTGTCGTCAATTCTTCGGGATCACAGCTCCATGAAGCAGTAGGAGGATCACTGTTAGCATCAATCATGCACGTGCACGTCAGAGGAGCATTCGATGGATTAGCCTGGAATCCGTCACTGCATTCGTATGAAATCACTTCACTCGCAAAGTACGGGGTCATATCACTGCTCGATACCGCACCATTGGTGTATGCCGGAAGAGATTCGGGACAAACTAAATTAATACAATTTTGTTCACTTTTTTCAAAACTAGCATTGCGGCAATGCGGTCACCAGCTAATCCTTAGTAAGTTTTCAATCACATCAATCGATTTTCGATTGACTGTTGCATAAACAACGCTGCATTTTGGCGCCAAATCGAAAACAAAATGCGACAATTATGCTCAATTGAGGTAACCATGATATTAACAAAACGTCTAAATTTCAACCTAAAGTTCAATTAGCACATTACTGTACATTGGTTTAATTTTATTATTCAAATCTCAATGTTTTAGAAGTCATAGCAACAGGTATCAACAATGGCCCACAAACAGCGTTTGTTTCAAACAAAATCGTATTTCAGTTGTTTTGTGTATGTGTTTGTCAGTATAGATATGGGTTTTGTCGAAAACAGTTTGATTTTCGACGTGATTTGTTTTGAAAGCACCATTTCTATACCAGGAAGCAACAAAAACCAACTCGATGCAAATACTCACCGGGTTGACATGGCGCTGGAACAGAATCCGTCGCAGGGTTACATTCCCATGAAGCTGCTGTTGCACCTGCAGTGCACGTGCACGTTAAAGAACTTGAAGTGGTGGCAAAGTCGGAGCTGCAAGTATAAGTCACCTGGCTGGATGGCGGGTACGTCACCGCCAAATTATCTTGGACATCGGCGTTTGCATAACTTGGAAGACTTGCGCTGCTGCACCCTAAACACAAAAGCATCATTGTAGTATTTCAAAACACTACAAAGCATTGAACGTCATATGCTCGCCAAATTCCGCTAGTTGTGTGAGATACAAATGTGACGCACCAATCGTTGAAACTGGAAAATACTCGAAGTCGTTTTGCAACTAGTTAGGCATGCATTCAAAACGCACTATTCACGTGAAATCTCAGATTTCATCTCAAATACAAAATCGGACTTGTTGGAGATTAAGCAAATGCGATGGCCATTTACTAGAACGACGTCACAGAAGTGGCACAAACCTTTGTTGATTAGCATGAGCTAAAACTTTTATCATTTTGATAGACGCTTAGAGTTGTAAACGTGCAACCAACAAGTAAAAGTACTTCTAGTCAATGAAGCACACCAATGCGTCGATGGAAAAGCAGTCTGTTGCACGATGCTTAAATACCTTGGCAGGTTGTCGTCAATTCTTCGGGATCACAGCTCCATGAAGCAGTAGGAGGATCACTGTTAGCATCAGCCATGCACGTGCACGTCAGAGGAGCATTCGATGGATTAGCCTGGAATCCGTCACTGCATTCGTATGAAATCACTTCACTCGCAAAGTACGGGGTCATATCACTGCTCGATACCGCACCATTGGTGTATGCCGGAAGAGATTCGGGACAAACTAAATTAATACAATTTTGTTCACTTTTTTCAAAACTAGCATTGCGGCACTGTGGTCGCTAGGTAAATCAGTAGTTTGTGTTTTCCCAATGCATGTTTGCTCGTTGAATTGAAGTATTTCCTTGTTATTGTTCCTTGTTATTGAAGTTGTTCCTTGTTTTTGTTAAGTTATTTTTTTTCCCTTTTTGTGTTTTGTAGCTTCGAACGTGTTTGGTTTGGTGATTGATGATAGGTTTTTTTGGAAACGTAAAGCACAGTTATTAGTTCAGATTATTTTTTTTTTCTTTTTTTTTTTAAGTACTAGTCAAATTTAGTTTGATAAAGGTGTTTACTTTTACATTGGTTTGTTTCCATGGCAGTACTGGCATTGTCATTGTAGTGTTTTTAGTCCCGGTTTCTCTAGTTTTTTTTTGGATGAATTTTTGTGTGAACAGAATGAGATAAATGCGGTTTGCGTTGTGGGATTTCTCAAGCTTAATCATCATGTGTATGCTGATGAATTATGTTGTTTTTGTTCTTATTTACTTTGGGCTCAACGATATACCAGCTATTTGCTCGAATTATGCTGTTGCACATACTTTTGTCTTCAACGCTTATAAATCATATGGCATGATGTTTGATGTAAATAATTGCAAGAGATTTAAGCTAAAACTATCTCTAGGTGAAAAATCAATAAATTTGTTGATTTTGTAAAAGTTTGGATAACTTTTGATCTGATGCAATATCTGATGATTGTGATATTGTGCACCAAGTCAAATATTTGCATGCAGCAGATAACTCACTTTGCGGTAAATTTCTTGTTGTATTCATATCAAACAGATGTTATTTTGGGCTCATTGTTGCACACTGTAAGCTAATCAGCGGTTGTTTCGTTATCTTTATGAAAGCTATAGACTTTTTTAAGTGTTTTACAATACTTTCTATCTTAGTTTTCATGTTATTCCTTATTATTGCATTGTCTGTCATAATCAAGTAAAGGTTAATGTTGATGTTCTCAATGCTTTTGTTCGTAAACTTTTTTCCGTTATATGAATCGTTGTCCCAGGTCTTTAAATGTGTTTGTTTATTCTTTTCATTCTTGCAGATTTCATCGTTCCAAATACTTAAGTTTTTCGCGTTATTGATTTGCTCACTGTGAATGTTTTGGAGCAGCTTGCTGCTTTCTGTGGCACTCTTGAACTTTTAATGCTTGTAGACATTTTTTTATCCATTTATTTATTTTTTCCTTTTTTTTTGGTGTGTGGGGAAATATTTTTGTTTGCAATGAGCGTTTTTGCACTTGGCACTAATAAATAAATAAAAAATAAATATCAAATAAAAATAATTTCCGATGGCATGCCTTTGACAGCTGTTTCGTCCGATTTCAATGCTTTTCAGTAATGCTAGCAAAGTCAGATTTGCAAATATCACCAGTGATGAAAATCTTCAAAACATACATCTTTACCAATTTACCAGTTAATAAATAAATCTTTACCGATTAAGTTTATACTACATAAATTTTTACTCACCAATTTTAGCTAAATGTAGTTAATCTTTACTTACTGAGAAATCTTTCTCCAATGACACGAAAGGCTATTAATTAAATTTTTACCAAATGAAAGTATATGCTATAAATCAAATCCTAACTGGCTAATCAACAAACCTTACCTTGCATTTTTCAGAAGAACGATAGGCTAGCAAACCCTCTACTTCCTTTATAGCTCGCTTTAAATGGCTACGTCTCCAGTAGGCTGAAAGGCTCAAAATTAAATTCAGAACTAGATCTAGACAAGGCTAACAATCTCTAGAAATGAAACGCTTTCAATACCTTCTACTTTCCTCACATCTTGCTTAAAATAGCTAGGTCTCCAATGAGGCCAAGATGGCTCGAAACCGAAACCAGTGACTTGCAGTGGTATGTACAGTGACTAAATAATGGCAATTTTTTTGACAACAATGTTCAGAGAAATTAATCAGAAGCTATGGAAAGAATCCAGAGTTTTATAGGCACAATCAAACTTTTGATTAGCAGCCTAGACATACTGTTTTGGAATCGGATTTCGTTTTTTTATTCCTTTTCAGCATAGTTTGGACTATTATGTATTACCCTGAGCGTAGAAAGGCAAAGAATTGCAAATTAACCAGATCATAACGGAAAATCCATATGTTTTTTTGGAAAATATTAAGCAATCATAATATTACAAAAAATATATCAAATCAAAATCATTTTCAACAGCATGCCTTAGACAACTGTTTCGCCCCATTTCAGGGCTCTTCAGTAACGTTAGCAAGGCCAAAGCGACAAATATCTCCAGTGATAATAATCTTCAGAACAAACATCTTTACCATTAATGAAAAAATCTTTTACCGATCATAATTAGATCAGGGTTAAAAAAATTACTTGTTTTTGCTTTAATTACAATTAAAACCCAAAATTTTCAATTACAATTACAATTATTCAAGTTCAAGTAATTGCAATTCAATTACAATTTCAATTACAATTACAATGAAAAGATTCTCAAAGCATTGCGACCAATATACTTTGGAATGTTGAAATGATTTGGAATGTTGAAATCAGGGATGTGAAAGCGGTAACTGGAAGCAGTGAAAGGGTACCGCTTCCGCTTTTGCCTTTCACATCAATTTTCAAAAACTTGAATGTGGTGCAGTTTTTTGTAAAATATATGACAAAATTTTTAGTGCAAGAAACCAATATTTGCAAAGGAACATTTTTAAAGGTTTGTGGTTCACTAGATGCGGGGCCAGCCCCAATCCTATCATTTCAAAATTGACTCATGCAACCTACCAACTTATTTTCAAATCTAGAAGCGTTCAACAATTCACTGTTTCAGCCCTAAGATTTTGACAATTTTCTCAAAAATTTTGAGGCTTTTGCCCATGTTTAAGAAAAATCTAGGGACATAATCATATTGTTAAAAAATAGCATTCACTGATTAACATAAATAAAGTTTGCGTTTCCAGCATTTAATCTTTCTCCTGTGACAATAAAATATTTTTTAAAAAGTAGACCAAAGAAAACGTCATAATGTCTCTTAAACAAAGTATAATATTAAAGACCTTTGGAACATGATGCTGTATAATGCATATTGTCTTATGGCAGAGTACCGTTGCTATATTAAAAAGGATTATAATCTCTTACCGTATGGATAACCACAAAATTTTAGCAGTGTTTTTGTTATTTTGCGGTCTTAAAAATATACGTTGCTAAGCAAAAATTAGGATCAAAGCCACATATAAAAACAAAGAATTAAAAAAAGTTTGTGATTGTTGGTGTTTCGATCCTGCAGGGTTAACTAATTATAGCCACGTAAAGAATTACACACAACAGCTAATGTGATTAAAACATTATTTTCCCAAGCGCCTGGAAATCCATGCCAAGACTCCACTAAAAAATTGCTGATTAGTTTAGCATTAGGCCAAGTGATGGGACATTTCAATTTTGGGCCCCTCTCAATCTAAATTCCTAGCTACGCCTATGCTCAGATCCTTGCAACGACAAACCAATCTTACATTTTGGTTTCATATTATGTTGTTTAAAGATGATGATAGCATATAACCAATACGCTCGACAAATCTGGAAAAAATTCTTGCCAAAAAATTTCAAGAAAAAAATAATGTCATCAAGTGGTCGAAGCGTAAATGGAAGCGATGAGGGTTGAAGCGAAGCGATTCAAAAACTGCCGTTTCCACATCCCCGCTAGAATTATCAACTTTTCAAAAAACGCAAATAAATGCATGCTGATTTTCATTTAATCTTACAGTATGTTGTTTGTTGTCAAAATTTTACAGATCACCTGCCCTTTTTAACGTTAAACGCATTGCTCTAAGTTGTGATACTTCAACCTGAAACACAATTGAAATTGCTGCAAAATGCAATTCACATTTTATAAAGAAAAATCACCGAGATTGTACCATACCTCTTCGGCTGTTGTGGCTTTTGGTGCGCTAAAGCATGGCCTTCAACACCAACGTTATGAAGCAAAATCAAGCAATAAAAATTTAATTGTTTTGGTTGATTCAGAATCTGAAGAATCCTCTTAAACAGCGACTGCAGCATTACAACTCTCAGCAATTGGTCTTCATCTCGAGTTTTGGCCTACTTGCATTATAGACACTAACTGATCCATTTTTGGGGGGAGACAATCTGAATAATAATATCACGCTTTCGGAAATCCTCTATACGTAATTTTGTTTACACTTCTTGTTTTAATAGTGATTACCAGTATCACAGTGACTTTTCGTTACAAAGTCTGATACTATTATTAAAAGTTTATAAAAATGATGTCAGAAAGACGTAATTCTAAGATTCTAATCGCTTTCTACTTATTTATCTATTTTTGAAAAGTTGATTGGTGGTACAGAACTTGAGAATTGCTTTAATTAAAATTCGAAGATATGAGCATTTTAATCAAAGCAAAATTTGTCTATTTTCTGTTGTGCTATTGTTTGAATTGCATTGCACAAAAAATGGCTTTTTGCTTTTTGTTCTAAGATAGTTGACTGGTTGCAGTGACAAAAATTTTGCTTATTGCCGCAAAAATGGAACAATCTGTTGTTATTTGGTAACTAACTTAATCTTTTCGTATGAATTTGGAATGCGACACTATGCGGTCATAGAATTGATAAATGCCAGCTCGAAATACTCCAGGAACAGGCCTGCACAACTTCGTTACAGTACAAGTGCCATAACAACGCAGACCTACTTGTCGCGGCCGTGTGCTTTTGCTGTGGTCACTATACCATTGTTACCGCGAAACATCTTTTGATCGAGGAGAAGTAAAAAACAGCCGTTACCTTTTTACATGCTTGCTAAAATATCTAATTGTTGTATTTTGGTAGCAATAGCACTTTTATTGCTCGAAGGTTTAGAATAGTGTTGTTCGGAGCGGAGATTGCTGTTTAAACTTCATGTTTTAAGTCTCTTTTCATAAGCGTTTAATTCAGCGAGATTCGGATGTTGGATTTTAAAATGGCGTCTAAGATTATATTTTTTTGGAACTGAAATTACGTTTCGGCAAACTAAATACAGTATTTTTTGAGTTTACAACTATAACAAGTTCTTGTTTGCAGTGGCGCCGCAAAAAAAAACATTGGGGGGCAAAATGACGTCATCTTCTGTGACATCATTAAAGACAGCGAAAAACATCCGCTGGAGACAGACGACATGACTTGTACCAGTTTTCATTATTTGTGATGGAAAGTGGTCTGAATGGTGATGAATGAAAAGGTGAATGAATGAGCTAAAGGAGTCAACAAAACTAATACTGTACAGTTGTTTGTCTATGATACAATCGAAAAAGTTATACCACACAAACATCTTTTGATCAATTGAAAAGACCAAAACCACGTTCAAACATTTTAAGTGATGACGTCATCCCGCATACACCCTTGAAAAAAACTGCGGTTCTAGGCGAATAGGAAAACTGGCCAAAATTGCATTGGGGAGGCGACTTGCCCCTTTTACCCTCCCGTGGCGGCACCCTTGTTTGTTTGCGCATTTTGAATTAAACACTCTGTCCTCTCTTTTAATGTTTCTTTTCTTGTTTTCAGACATTGTGGTATGCTACGCAAGTAACACAACTACAGTAACTGCTTGCTGACAAATAAACTGATAGTAAAAAGCTGGTCAAAAAAGCACAAGTCGTAGATTCCAATTTTACACACAAACCAGAGTTGGGCAAAGCGCTTTAATTCTTTATTTTGAGACATTGCGGAAGTTGCATTGCGGACTGAAGTCTTTAAATAGTTTGTTGCGCTTTAATTCAGCTGCGCTTTCAAAATTTTTTTCGGTTGGTAGCGCGATTCTATATATTGAACTTATTTTTGTTTCATTTCGATCGAAATATTGATAAATATCGGGCTTCTTTAGCAAATTATTTACTCTTCTCGGTCAAAAATCGCAAAAAATGCGGTATTTGCATTGTGTTGTAAAATTTCATTTGCGGAAGTTAGGTAGCACTTTAACTTGGTACGAAACTGCTGTTCCACAATTGCGGAATCGCGCTGCGCTTCAACTGAATCAAAAAGTTCATTGCAGAAGTTGCGCTGCACTTCAGAAATTGAAAAAATTAAAATGCACTGTTTGCGCTGCGCTTTACTGGTTGAAAAGATCGTTGCGCTTTGTTGCGGTGCGGTTTTGATATAATGTTATTTGTGCCCAACTCTGGCACATACACACAATCGCATCAGCTATCACATCTTAATACGACAAACATGAGGTGTAAAAAGATTATGCTTGAGATCGCATGAAATCATTGCGAGGACCGCAATAATGGCTTCGCTGGGCCATATGTTGTGCAGGCCTGCACTGGAAAGTCTAGATTATTGAGATTGTCAGATCGATAACCGTTATTAACATGATCGAATTTTTTTTATCTGCACTACTGTACGTTTAACAGCACCTAAGCTGTCAGTATTAAACAAAAAAAACTTTCGTGAATAAAACCAGTGTACTACTAATTATTTATACTACACTTAAGAAACCGACTGCAAAATGTTACTGCGGAACTGTAAAACTTGACCGTGATTTTTCTAGTGTTATTGCGCATGTGCTGCTTACATTTAAACTATTCGATCATATTTATCGTCCGTTTGACTCACAGAAAGAAATGCGGCCAATGGCACGACTTTGCGTCATTCTCAGGCACAAACTGTTTTGATTGGTTGGAAATCTAACATAAGCAGCCAATCAAGTGCTACTCCTCGATAGTGCCAGAACGGCGACGTCATCACAAACAGGTTACGAATTGATACACAGCACGTTGTTTCAACTGCAAACAGTTTTTGTGATCTGGATCTTGAAAAAGTAATTTGTAATTAGTAATTTTGACACTTCTAAAAAAGCAATAAAATTACCACAAAAATTACTTGTTTGAAAAAGTAGTGTCATTACCGCAAAAATAACTAAAAAAGTAATTCATTACAGTAATTCGTTACTTTAGTAATTCGTTACCGCCCACCACTGAATATAGAAGAGCAATTAACTAGAGTAAACTGCATTTTATTAATAATCGTACGTTGTGAACATTTTTTCTTTTAAAATTCTTCATACTGTTCAATGAAATATAAAAACTAAAAAAGCGGACAAGCACGTTAGGCTAGTGTATAAAAATACATATTTTTTTTGCTGTATATAGTTTGAGGTATTCTGCAGCCCCATATAATTTAAATTTTTTTTGTTTTTTATTAAAAGAATGCTAACTATGAAAATTGAATAACGAATCAATAGGTCGATTTTAAATGACGAATAAGAAGGTAGTTAGAAGGTTAGAAAACAAATTGTTGAGAATACTTGGCGTAGCTTTTGTTTTACCACTTCTAACACCAATCAAGATAAATGCCGAAATGTTCAAGATTTTTGATCTTTTAATTCAGATAATTTGGTTAAAATTCTAAGTATGTAATAGTAAAACACAAGAATCATTTGATTTTTCGTTTTAGAAAATGGTCTTATTTTAATCGTATTGTTTTACACCGGTACTGTGAATAATGATGATTGTGAATCATTACAAATCAGCTAAAATTTTCGTTAGTAACCAAATCTTGAAATAATTTTTAGTTTTGTTTTGTGTTTTTCTATTTTCTTTTTTACTTTAAAATTCATTTAATAAAAAAATAAATTTTTAAAAATGCAGTAAGTATCGAGCAAGGTTTGATTCTGTAAGAAACAAAGTTTAATACTAATTAAGTTCGATAAGTTTCGGATGTTTTTTTTTTCAAAATTTTAAGCATCAACTTTGGTTACTATCATGGTAGGAATGGCGTTTTTAGCTTGTTTTAAGTAATGCGAAAAAATTAGTTCTGTATTCTTGCAAAGAAACCGTACTGTTCCGTAGTCTGTTTGGCGTCGGCTTTCTAGGGTCGAAATTTGAAAATTTGAACAACTAAGAACTGTAATTTTTGAGCTAAAGAGGCAAGCATTTTGCGATTTTTTGTTCTTTTTTTTGAGAATAGCAACTGAAATTTGCAAGTCAAGCTTGAGACTGTAATAAATTTATAGCACGTGATTTACTCATCCCGAGAAGGAGGATTGTTTGAAGCAAGTCCGTCTTTTGCTGCGCTTGAAGAAAGGAAAAATGATATTGGAAGGGAGGGGCAAACTTCTTTCCCGTGTTTTAGCGCCGCAAGGACGGTTGCATGGGGGCCTTTGTCAAAGCGGTATTTGTCAAAATAAACTAAAGTGATATGTACAGTATTATTACCACAGAAATCAGACATAGAAAGTGTGATAAATAAGTTTATAGCTACGTCAGTCTGACAATTGAAGCAGGTTGTGGCAAAAGTTGATAAATGACATTTTTCAAAAAATGAGTTTTTCTTAAATTTTAGGTTATTTGCGAAAAACTAATTTTCCTGAGCAAAAATTGCTTTATTTTTCAATCAATTTTCGGTAATAAATAGCTTAATATGTTGCACTTCACAACAAGGCCAAATGGAAATTTAAAACTTTAAACCCGATTTACTCGAAACAGCGAAATGCGACATATCAACTTTTGTCAAACATGCTTCAATAGAAGTTCACCCTGTGACTTTAAGGTTTATTTAGCCTGCGTTTTGAATGAACTAGAGTTTTTTGTAACGATGTAAGCACTCTTCTGCGTTTTTCATAAACGGTATACGCATATTATTTTATTTTCGAATGTTGATACGAGTGACAATAATCTATACAGACTTTGTCTCTTTTTCGATAGAGAACAAATCAACCACTGAATAAATCGGTGAATTTTGTTTTGTTTATGATGTATAAACTAAACGTAACATGACCAGTGACTCGAATAAAAGGGATTGAGGGGCACTATCCCTTTTCAGCCAAGTTACTGAGAAAATTTAGTCCAAAAATGCAAGCTTTGAAACAAGTCTATGGATTTGACACAGGTAACGGGAGCTAAGCATTTTAATTCTTTCAAGGGGTTTCCAAATGTTAGCAATTAAGTCGTTTCGACTAGATATAAAAATGTGCCAAATATGATTCAAATGGTGTAAAATGACTACTTTTTTCTGGAAAAATACAAAAATTGCCAAGAGACTGGGGCCTTTGCTCCCAGACCCTGGGTTTAAGCCCCTTTTAGCAAAATTGTGCTTTTGCGCCTGAAATTATGCTTTCCCTTAATCAAAAATTTTGATTGTGTCTATGTAGCGTTGTATGTATGGTACTTCAACTTTACAAAAGCTTTTCATGATTTTTCTTTATTTATTTAAGCTAAGAGTTAGTTATTGTTACAAAATTCCTGACTATCCCTGATCATCACCTAAAAGCACTCTTCAAAAAGAGTTTCAGTAAAAAACTTCATACTTTAAAATGACGCCTTGAGGTGTTTTAATGACATAATGCTGGTGTTTGAATGATATCATACCACATCACTTTCACCGAAGTAATTTGTCATCTGAATTTGTTTACAGACAAAAAACAACTTCTAACCAAAGTTGAGCCCCCAGCAAAAATTTTTTTAAATAAAAAAAATCAATAATTACGTCATTTTTTCGACCTCGGTCTCAAAAACTGCCGGTCTCAGTCTTGGTATTGGAAAAACTTTGCAGTTTCAATCTTGGTCTTGATCTCAGACGAGTCAGTCTCGACTGCTAACAATCCCGGTAAGACGTTCAAACAGGAACTTTGCTAAGGGGTAGGCTTGAACTCAAACTTTAAACTTTGGGTTTGAAAAAGGACTCATTTAAGCGGCGCGCCAAGCAAACTGAAACGACTACGCGTACCGCAAACGAGAGTCTGAAGGCAAAGCACTCTACGGGCTGAGGCTATGAAGGTCTGAGTGATTTTGGGATTTTTTGGAAAAAATAGCCATGTTTATTTTTAGAGCCATTTGAAAGAATTAAATTGCAAAAAGTCAAAAAAATTGATTGTAAAAATTAAATTGGCCAGCTCCTTGAGTCCCCTGAAGTCAAAAACACGCTTAAAACACTTGTATTTTGTGTTAAATTTTCTAGAATTTGGTTAGTAGTACAGATCTTGAGAACTGTTATTAACCCTATATTACACAACGGTAGGGTTTTTGAAGTCCTCACTCGTTACAAACAGTAATTACTTAAATTTGGTTTGCAATAAAAACCTAAATTTTTCTTACTTTTCCTGTGTGTTTTTGCCAATTACGATGATACTCTTTTTGTTTAAACAGCTTGAGGGGTTCAAGAGTAAAATGTGGGTTTTTGACAAATTTTTAGAAATTTTGCCAATTTCTGGTTTTCAGTGTCAAATTTTAATTTCACGCTTAATATTAGTGGTAGAGATTAAGAAGGTTAGAGTAAATTGGTATCCGAGATTAGATGAATTACAATAATTAGCGTGACTGCGTTGCGAACGAAAAGCTATTACGCCCGAGGCAATAAACAAAAATTAGGTTTCTTTGTTTTTGTTTTCAAGCTAATTTCCATTGAATAGAGTTATCGTCGGTTTGCAATGCAATGATTGCTCGTAAATTACAATAGAACAAAACCGTATCATAGCAGAAAACGAATAAAGATTCTATACAATGAGAGATTGTTTTGGCTATACGTCAATACAAAAAATCAGAACCAATTCTTCATTGCGCTGTACTCGCAAAATTATGTTGAAACGCCTGATGAGATTACGGTGCCCAGCTCCGAGTCACAGCCATTGGGCAGCACAGTTCTTTTTGAATAAAATTGAAGCAGCGGCTGCGAGTCGGAAACAAATTGTGTCGGATTCGACCAGCCCGGGAATTGACTTTAAACATCCTATTCCATAAGCAATCGCGTAACTGTTCAACCAATGTCCACTGCAGAGTTGTAAGTCGGGCCGGGCTTTTCGGGTAGGGTTCGGGCCGGGTTCGGGCCTAAAGTTGACAAAAATGTCGGGCTTAATTCGGCCTGAGATATACTTTTTGTCTAAGGTGTACAAAAATATAATCAAAATAACTTGGCAATATTGCTAAATTTTTTACACCTAACTTAACTTTCGGATTTTTTCGGGCATGATTTGGCTTCAAATTAATTTTTGGGTTCGGGCCTGGCTCGAGCTTATAGTTTCGGGTTCGGGCCGGGTTCGAGCCTGAACTTGTTGGCCCGTTTACAACTCTGGTTCACTCAGAGCAAAATATAAACTAATGCTTAATGTAGTCTACTCTTAGTTTGCCCTACATCCGATTAACAAAAAATTGAAATGAAAAAGCTTGTTTTTAACCTACACAATTAATTACACATAAAGCCATCAACTAGTTCCGTTACACGCCCGAAATTAGTGTTTTTTTATCATTTATTAATTTTTATTTATAGTACAAATACAATGTTTCTGTAATTAGTTTTACGTGACAACTAATTCAAATCAAATCAATTCAATCTTTATAAACTCGCTGTATTATGCCAAAGCGTATAGCGAGTTTTTGGGGCTCATCTCCGCGTCATTGCACCCAGGCAACACAACTCCTTTCGTAGAAATGTTGCAGCGGTGGCTAGCCGTTGGCAAACTCTACCCAATTTGACCGGCCCGAGATTTGAACCTCGGACCTCCCGCTCAAGCGACGAAAGAGTTGTCGCTAGTTAGATAATAATAATCAAAGTATATCGCTAGTCACGCGTGAATAATCATCAGAGAGATTTTCAGTTTCAAAATTTTATATTTCGTATTGCAGTAATACAGTATTACCTTCTAAATTGCTTTGAAACTTGGTTTTATTAGGCCTTGCCTGGTGACCAGAGCCTCAAAGAATTCTAATCAGGGGGTACTAAGACTGATATCGAGCTCTTTTGCCAAGATCAAGGCGGAAAATTAGGTGAAGACCATTAGTTTTTGATTTGGGTAAAGACCAAAAAAAACCTCTTCATCATAAATTCGACCAGCTTTTTGTTAGAAATCGCGTGAAAACCAAAAAAAAAAAAAAGATTGCCACCAAAAATCCTGCAGGCTTTTGTATGCATGCACACCAAACTATACACTTGTGCAAATTAATCTGGGCAGTCAAAAAAACACACATATTTCAAACATTTTGCCTTTATTCAAGAAATTCTAGAACCTAAAATTTGTTTTCATGGCAATCAGTAGTTAATATGTCCACCTTTTTGTCCGTAAAATTAAATCAACTCGTTTTTCACTGATAACACCAACTTCTTGCAGATAGTTTTTATTTCATTATCGTAAAACCGTACGTGTATGACGGACTGAATCATCTTCATTTTTGTATTACAGTCCTGTTTTCTCAAGCGATTTTTCACGATAGACGCATGTTTTTATAAGATTGAGGTCTGGCGAGTTGCCAAATCATTCCAGTATTTCCGATTTCATCTTCTTGAGATTTGAGGTAGAAAAGAACATTCGCCAATAAAAGAAAAAAAAGTCTCCAGTGAATCGGCTAACCTCCGACCTCAAGCCGAATTTCAACACAATTCGGCCCCATGCCACATAGTCAAGTTGATTACACAATATTACACGAAGATGAAAACGGAAGTACTGGGATAAACAGGAAACTCGCCAGACCTCACTCTTATAAAAACATGCGTCTATCGTGAAAAATCGCTTGAGAAAACAGGACTGCGCTACAAAAATGAAGCTGATTCAGTCCGTCATACACGTATGGTTTCACGACGATGAAATTAAAAATATCTGCAAAAAGTTAATGTTATCACTGAAAAAACACGTAAATTTAATCCTACAAGCAAAAGGTGGAGATATTAACTACTAACTGCCATGAAAATAAAGTTTAGGTTCTACAATTTCTAAATAAATACAAAACGTTTGAAAATTTATATTTTTTTCAACTGCCCACATTAATTTGCTTAAGGGTGTACTACTAATTAAGTGCGCCTAAACTTATAAGTCCTCCCGGACCCATAAACCAGGGCCCAGCTACGATGTATCCCCTAGACCCCTCTCACAAGCCCTGCCTGGTGACCTCCAAACTTCAAAATTTTTGAAGACTGAGCCCAAAAAATGATCAAAAGTTTTTTTACGTTTTGATTGTATTTTTACATTATACAGAAAAAGTTTCATATGAGTGGAAAAACATAAAAATCAACAGGAATGTCAATCATTTTGTAACACATTCTACTTTTTACTGCTTTTCTTAACGCATTTGTTACTGCAACAATCGGTCTGTACTTTAAATCTTATTCAAGTCAGATCGGACGCAAGTTTTTCTTAAAACGGCGTGCCGCCTCTGCTTGGGCCCTGTCAACTGCAGCTACATGCTGTTTGTATCAGAGCTGTGGTCTCGAGACCGGCCTTGTCTTCAAGACCAATTTTTTGTGGTCTCGGTCTCGACTCTTTCGCACCGGTCTTGGTCTCGAAGCATTGTGGTCTCTTAGCTTAAAATTGGTCTCGTGACCACGTAATTTTTGTAAGTAAAATAAAATACAGTGGAATTCGGTTAATTCGCCATCGTCTAACCCTCCACTTTGCTCAATTCGTAACCTCTTTATTTTGCCGAGAAAGTTTTTGTTCGGCTTATTCGTCATTTGCAGATTCAATTCAATGATGTTCAAGCGATATTCAGAGCTTTGTTTGTTACTGCAGGATGGATGGATTAACGCAGTGTCAGTGGTTTGTTCAACACGTGTGAGATATCTAACTAACAAAGAGTCCTTATGGGAATGTAATAGTCTACAGAGAAATCTCGCTGCAGCAACACAAAAGGACGCAGTGCGAATTCGTTTTAACTACAGAACATTAACCACCAGCGGACAGTCTAAAAGAGTTTAAGTGGAGTACAGTAATGACAGAGATTGAGTGTAAAAAAAGAGTAACTACGGTTTGAACACGTTTAATCCACAAACTTTTTAATAATGGACTAAAGGCTGCTTAGCTGCAAATGTTTTTGAGACATCCGATAAGGAAAATAGTCTTTAATTAGTCTTCTTTTTTGCAACTTTCAACATGTTTTCTTCTCAAACAATTTCCACGACTCATTGAATCTGCGGAAATTCTAGCGCAAAAATTATTAGATTTTCTTTAAAAATAATTTAGTGGTACAAGTAAGTGGGAAATTTTTTTAAAATTTTTAATGCGTCCTGGAATATTTAATGATTGGAAGCTTAATAAAGACCACGCCTGATGTCAACAGATGGCTTATAATTTTTCTTTATAAATTGCAGAGTCGCAAAATTAAAAGTAGTTTTATTTTGACTTTTGTGAGCAAACAAATTGTAACGGTTTAAACGACACTTCCGGAAGAAAGCAACGAAAGGTGAATAAAAGATGACAACCGGGAAGAGGTCCGGTAAACACAGTCAGCAATTTTATAATTTTAATGAACTTAATCAAGGTTTGACTTTAAACGCAACACTTACTAATTTGGTTCTGTTTATTGTGTTTTTTTGTGTGAATGTGTGTGTGTTTTTTTAAGTATTTATCAAATTCTGTGTGTTTATTTTAAGGCCTTACTTGTGTTAAATTTTACACCCTCTTTAAATACAGCAATCAGAGAAACAACTGAATACAAACACTTTATTCACCCGGTTGACAAGGCGCTGGATCAGAATTTGTCGCAGGGTTACAAACCCATGAAGAATCTGCGGTGCACGTGCACGTTAACGAATCTGCAGTTGTTGCAAAGCCATCGTTGCATGTGTAAGTCACTACGGCATTTTCCAGGTACGTCTCCGCTGAACTACTTTGAGCCTCTGCAGCATTTGTGTAAGTTGGAAGGGTTTGTCTGGTGCACGCTAAAGACAAAAATACTGCATATTAGGCTTTTGATATACTGCATATACTGCATATTAGGCTTTAGAATCGTTTCGAACGCATATAATCGTTTTGCGACAAATCTGAAAAACACTACTTACTCGCTACACACGATATTGCATTATCAGGATTACAACTCCACATTGGGTTTTCACCGATTGTGTCACAAGTACAGGTAGTTGCTTCGTCTATCATATAACCAGCATTGCATTGCAACGTCACCGATTGTCCATTGGTGTAATCTCCAGTTGGCATCATTGCATTCGAGTCTTGAGGAAGACCACTTACGGGGCATGCTAAACAAATACTTACCGAATAAATACTAACATTACATTAAATGCTCACATGCCATTAAGCATTACAATACTAGCACGGCACTAAACTTTTGAAACTTTATAGTCGTGGATTGTTTTTTAACACGAAACTTTTTCATAATGTGTCCTTATGCTCAATTTCTTAGAACAATCGAATGGAAGTTAAGTGCAACAGGATTTTTGAAGACTGAGCCCAAAAAATGATCAAAAGTTTTTTTACGTTTTGATTGTATTTTTACATTATACAGAAAAAGTTTCATATGAGTGGAAAAACATAAAAATCAACAGGAATGTCAATCATTTTGTAACACATTCTACTTTTTACTGCTTTTCTTAACGCATTTGTTACTGCAACAATCGGTCTGTACTTTAAATCCTATTCAAGTCAGATCGGACGCAAGTTTTTCTTAAAACGGCGTGCCGCCTCTGCTTGGGCCCTGTCAACTGCAGCTACATGCTGTTTGTATCAGAGCTGTGGTCTCGAGACCGGCCTTGTCTTCAAGACCAATTTTTTGTGGTCTCGGTCTCGACTCTTTCGCACCGGTCTTGGTCTCGAAGCATTGTGGTCTCTTAGCTTAAAATTGGTCTCGTGACCACGTAATTTTTGTAAGTAAAATAAAATACAGTGGAATTCGGTTAATTCGCCATCGTCTAACCCTCCACTTTGCTCAATTCGTAACCTCTTTATTTCGCCGAGAAAGTTTTTGTTCGGCTTATTCGTCATTTGCAGATTCAATTCAATGATGTTCAAGCGATATTCAGAGCTTTGTTTGTTACTGCAGGATGGATGGATTAACGCAGTGTCAGTGGTTTGTTCAACACGTGTGAGATATCTAACTAACAAAGAGTCCTTATGGGAATGTAATAGTCTACAGAGAAATCTCGCTGCAGCAACACAAAAGGACGCAGTGCGAATTCGTTTTAACTACAGAACATTAACCACCAGCGGACAGTCTAAAAGAGTTTAAGTGGAGTACAGTAATGACAGAGATTGAGTGTAAAAAAAGAGTAACTACGGTTTGAACACGTTTAATCCACAAACTTTTTAATAATGGACTAAAGGCTGCTTAGCTGCAAATGTTTTTGAGACATCCGATAAGGAAAATAGTCTTTAATTAGTCTTCTTTTTTGCAACTTTCAACATGTTTTCTTCTCAAACAATTTCCACGACTCATTGAATCTGCGGAAATTCTAGCGCAAAAATTATTAGATTTTCTTTAAAAATAATTTAGTGGTACAAGTAAGTGGGAAATTTTTTTAAAATTTTTAATGCGTCCTGGAATATTTAATGATTGGAAGCTTAATAAAGACCACGCCTGATGTCAACAGATGGCTTATAATTTTTCTTTATAAATTGCAGAGTCGCAAAATTAAAAGTAGTTTTATTTTGACTTTTGTGAGCAAACAAATTGTAACGGTTTAAACGACACTTCCGGAAGAAAGCAACGAAAGGTGAATAAAAGATGACAACCGGGAAGAGGTCCGGTAAACACAGTCAGCAATTTTATAATTTTAATGAACTTAATCAAGGTTTGACTTTAAACGCAACACTTACCAATTTGGTTCTGTTTATTGTGTTTTTTTGTGTGAATGTGTGTGTGTTTTTTTAAGTATTTATCAAATTCTGTGTGTTTATTTTAAGGCCTTACTTGTGTTAAATTTTACACCCTCTTTAAATACAGCAATCAGAGAAACAACTGAATACAAACACTTTATTCACCCGGTTGACAAGGCGCTGGATCAGAATTTGTCGCAGGGTTACAAACCCATGAAGAATCTGCGGTGCACGTGCACGTTAACGAATCTGCAGTTGTTGCAAAGCCATCGTTGCATGTGTAAGTCACTACGGCATTTTCCAGGTACGTCTCCGCTGAACTACTTTGAGCCTCTGCAGCATTTGTGTAAGTTGGAAGGGTTTGTCTGGTGCACGCTAAAGACAAAAATACTGCATATTAGGCTTTTGATATACTGCATATACTGCATATTAGGCTTTAGAATCGTTTCGAACGCATATAATCGTTTTGCGACAAATCTGAAAAACACTACTTACTCGCTACACACGATATCGCATTATCAGGATTACAACTCCACATTGGGTTTTCACCGATTGTGTCACAAGTACAGGTAGTTGCTTCGTCTATCATATAACCAGCATTGCATTGCAACGTCACCGATTGTCCATTGGTGTAATCTCCAGTTGGCATCATTGCATTCGAGTCTTGAGGAAGACCACTTACGGGGCATGCTAAACAAATACTTACCGAATAAATACTAACATTACATTAAATGCTCACATGCCATTAAGCATTACAATACTAGCACGGCACTAAACTTTTGAAACTTTATAGTCGTGGATTGTTTTTTAACACGAAACTTTTTCATAATGTGTCCTTATGCTCAATTTCTTAGAACAATCGAATGGAAGTTAAGTGCAACAGGATTTTTGAAGACTGAGCCCAAAAAATGATCAAAAGTTTTTTTACGTTTTGATTGTATTTTTACATTATACAGAAAAAGTTTCATATGAGTGGAAAAACATAAAAATCAACAGGAATGTCAATCATTTTGTAACACATTCTACTTTTTACTGCTTTTCTTAACGCATTTGTTACTGCAACAATCGGTCTGTACTTTAAATCCTATTCAAGTCAGATCGGACGCAAGTTTTTCTTAAAACGGCGTGCCGCCTCTGCTTGGGCCCTGTCAACTGCAGCTACATGCTGTTTGTATCAGAGCTGTGGTCTCGAGACCGGCCTTGTCTTCAAGACCAATTTTTTGTGGTCTCGGTCTCGACTCTTTCGCACCGGTCTTGGTCTCGAAGCATTGTGGTCTCTTAGCTTAAAATTGGTCTCGTGACCACGTAATTTTTGTAAGTAAAATAAAATACAGTGGAATTCGGTTAATTCGCCATCGTCTAACCCTCCACTTTGCTCAATTCGTAACCTCTTTATTTCGCCGAGAAAGTTTTTGTTCGGCTTATTCGTCATTTGCAGATTCAATTCAATGATGTTCAAGCGATATTCAGAGCTTTGTTTGTTACTGCAGGATGGATGGATTAACGCAGTGTCAGTGGTTTGTTCAACACGTGTGAGATATCTAACTAACAAAGAGTCCTTATGGGAATGTAATAGTCTACAGAGAAATCTCGCTGCAGCAACACAAAAGGACGCAGTGCGAATTCGTTTTAACTACAGAACATTAACCACCAGCGGACAGTCTAAAAGAGTTTAAGTGGAGTACAGTAATGACAGAGATTGAGTGTAAAAAAAGAGTAACTACGGTTTGAACACGTTTAATCCACAAACTTTTTAATAATGGACTAAAGGCTGCTTAGCTGCAAATGTTTTTGAGACATCCGATAAGGAAAATAGTCTTTAATTAGTCTTCTTTTTTGCAACTTTCAACATGTTTTCTTCTCAAACAATTTCCACGACTCATTGAATCTGCGGAAATTCTAGCGCAAAAATTATTAGATTTTCTTTAAAAATAATTTAGTGGTACAAGTAAGTGGGAAATTTTTTTAAAATTTTTAATGCGTCCTGGAATATTTAATGATTGGAAGCTTAATAAAGACCACGCCTGATGTCAACAGATGGCTTATAATTTTTCTTTATAAATTGCAGAGTCGCAAAATTAAAAGTAGTTTTATTTTGACTTTTGTGAGCAAACAAATTGTAACGGTTTAAACGACACTTCCGGAAGAAAGCAACGAAAGGTGAATAAAAGATGACAACCGGGAAGAGGTCCGGTAAACACAGTCAGCAATTTTATAATTTTAATGAACTTAATCAAGGTTTGACTTTAAACGCAACACTTACCAATTTGGTTCTGTTTATTGTGTTTTTTTGTGTGAATGTGTGTGTGTTTTTTTAAGTATTTATCAAATTCTGTGTGTTTATTTTAAGGCCTTACTTGTGTTAAATTTTACACCCTCTTTAAATACAGCAATCAGAGAAACAACTGAATACAAACACTTTATTCACCCGGTTGACAAGGCGCTGGATCAGAATTTGTCGCAGGGTTACAAACCCATGAAGAATCTGCGGTGCACGTGCACGTTAACGAATCTGCAGTTGTTGCAAAGCCCTCGTTGCATGTGTAAGTCACTACGGCATTTTCCAGGTACGTCTCCGCTGAACTACTTTGAGCCTCTGCAGCATTTGTGTAAGTTGGAAGGGTTTGTCTGGTGCACGCTAAAGACAAAAATACTGCATATTAGGCTTTTGATATACTGCATATACTGCATATTAGGCTTTAGAATCGTTTCGAACGCATATAATCGTTTTGCGACAAATCTGAAAAACACTACTTACTCGCTACACACGATATCGCATTATCAGGATTACAACTCCACATTGGGTTTTCACCGATTGTGTCACAAGTACAGGTAGTTGCTTCGTCTATCATATAACCAGCATTGCATTGCAACGTCACCGATTGTCCATTGGTGTAATCTCCAGTTGGCATCATTGCATTCGAGTCTTGAGGAAGACCACTTACGGGGCATGCTAAACAAATACTTACCGAATAAATACTAACATTACATTAAATGCTCACATGCCATTAAGCATTACAATACTAGCACGGCACTAAACTTTTGAAACTTTATAGTCGTGGATTGTTTTTTAACACGAAACTTTTTCATAATGTGTCCTTATGCTCAATTTCTTAGAACAATCGAATGGAAGTTAAGTGCAACAGGATTTTTGAAGACTGAGCCCAAAAAATGATCAAAAGTTTTTTTACGTTTTGATTGTATTTTTACATTATACAGAAAAAGTTTCATATGAGTGGAAAAACATAAAAATCAACAGGAATGTCAATCATTTTGCAACACATTCTACTTTTTACTGCTTTTCTTAACGCATTTCTTACTGCAACAATCGGTCTGTACTTTAAATCCTATTCAAGTCAGATCGGACGCAAGTTTTTCTTAAAACGGCGTGCCGCCTCTGCTTGGGCCCTGTCAACTGCAGCTACATGCTGTTTGTATCAGAGCTGTGGTCTCGAGACCGGCCTTGTCTTCAAGACCAATTTTTTGTGGTCTCGGTCTCGACTCTTTCGCACCGGTCTTGGTCTCGAAGCATTGTGGTCTCTTAGCTTAAAATTGGTCTCGTGACCACGTAATTTTTGTAAGTAAAATAAAATACAGTGGAATTCGGTTAATTCGCCATCGTCTAACCCTCCACTTTGCTCAATTCGTAACCTCTTTATTTCGCCGAGAAAGTTTTTGTTCGGCTTATTCGTCATTTGCAGATTCAATTCAATGATGTTCAAGCGATATTCAGAGCTTTGTTTGTTACTGCAGGATGGATGGATTAACGCAGTGTCAGTGGTTTGTTCAACACGTGTGAGATATCTAACTAACAAAGAGTCCTTATGGGAATGTAATAGTCTACAGAGAAATCTCGCTGCAGCAACACAAAAGGACGCAGTGCGAATTCGTTTTAACTACAGAACATTAACCACCAGCGGACAGTCTAAAAGAGTTTAAGTGGAGTACAGTAATGACAGAGATTGAGTGTAAAAAAAGAGTAACTACGGTTTGAACACGTTTAATCCACAAACTTTTTAATAATGGACTAAAGGCTGCTTAGCTGCAAATGTTTTTGAGACATCCGATAAGGAAAATAGTCTTTAATTAGTCTTCTTTTTTGCAACTTTCAACATGTTTTCTTCTCAAACAATTTCCACGACTCATTGAATCTGCGGAAATTCTAGCGCAAAAATTATTAGATTTTCTTTAAAAATAATTTAGTGGTACAAGTAAGTGGGAAATTTTTTTAAAATTTTTAATGCGTCCTGGAATATTTAATGATTGGAAGCTTAATAAAGACCACGCCTGATGTCAACAGATGGCTTATAATTTTTCTTTATAAATTGCAGAGTCGCAAAATTAAAAGTAGTTTTATTTTGACTTTTGTGAGCAAACAAATTGTAACGGTTTAAACGACACTTCCGGAAGAAAGCAACGAAAGGTGAATAAAAGATGACAACCGGGAAGAGGTCCGGTAAACACAGTCAGCAATTTTATAATTTTAATGAACTTAATCAAGGTTTGACTTTAAACGCAACACTTACCAATTTGGTTCTGTTTATTGTGTTTTTTTGTGTGAATGTGTGTGTGTTTTTTTAAGTATTTATCAAATTCTGTGTGTTTATTTTAAGGCCTTACTTGTGTTAAATTTTACACCCTCTTTAAATACAGCAATCAGAGAAACAACTGAATACAAACACTTTATTCACCCGGTTGACAAGGCGCTGGATCAGAATTTGTCGCAGGGTTACAAACCCATGAAGAATCTGCGGTGCACGTGCACGTTAACGAATCTGCAGTTGTTGCAAAGCCATCGTTGCATGTGTAAGTCACTACGGCATTTTCCAGGTACGTCTCCGCTGAACTACTTTGAGCCTCTGCAGCATTTGTGTAAGTTGGAAGGGTTTGTCTGGTGCACGCTAAAGACAAAAATACTGCATATTAGGCTTTTGATATACTGCATATACTGCATATTAGGCTTTAGAATCGTTTCGAACGCATATAATCGTTTTGCGACAAATCTGAAAAACACTACTTACTCGCTACACACGATATCGCATTATCAGGATTACAACTCCACATTGGGTTTTCACCGATTGTGTCACAAGTACAGGTAGTTGCTTCGTCTATCATATAACCAGCATTGCATTGCAACGTCACCGATTGTCCATTGGTGTAATCTCCAGTTGGCATCATTGCATTCGAGTCTTGAGGAAGACCACTTACGGGGCATGCTAAACAAACACTTACCGAATAAATACTAACATTACATTAAATGCTCACATGCCATTAAGCATTACAATACTAGCACGGCACTAAACTTTTGAAACTTTATAGTCGTGGATTGTTTTTTAACACGAAACTTTTTCATAATGTGTCCTTATGCTCAATTTCTTAGAACAATCGAATGGAAGTTAAGTGCAACAGGATTTTTGAAGACTGAGCCCAAAAAATGATCAAAAGTTTTTTTACGTTTTGATTGTATTTTTACATTATACAGAAAAAGTTTCATATGAGTGGAAAAACATAAAAATCAACAGGAATGTCAATCATTTTGTAACACATTCTACTTTTTACTGCTTTTCTTAACGCATTTCTTACTGCAACAATCGGTCTGTACTTTAAATCCTATTCAAGTCAGATCGGACGCAAGTTTTTCTTAAAACGGCGTGCCGCCTCTGCTTGGGCCCTGTCAACTGCAGCTACATGCTGTTTGTATCAGAGCTGTGGTCTCGAGACCGGCCTTGTCTTCAAGACCAATTTTTTGTGGTCTCGGTCTCGACTCTTTCGCACCGGTCTTGGTCTCGAAGCATTGTGGTCTCTTAGCTTAAAATTGGTCTCGTGACCACGTAATTTTTGTAAGTAAAATAAAATACAGTGGAATTCGGTTAATTCGCCATCGTCTAACCCTCCACTTTGCTCAATTCGTAACCTCTTTATTTCGCCGAGAAAGTTTTTGTTCGGCTTATTCGTCATTTGCAGATTCAATTCAATGATGTTCAAGCGATATTCAGAGCTTTGTTTGTTACTGCAGGATGGATGGATTAACGCAGTGTCAGTGGTTTGTTCAACACGTGTGAGATATCTAACTAACAAAGAGTCCTTATGGGAATGTAATAGTCTACAGAGAAATCTCGCTGCAGCAACACAAAAGGACGCAGTGCGAATTCGTTTTAACTACAGAACATTAACCACCAGCGGACAGTCTAAAAGAGTTTAAGTGGAGTACAGTAATGACAGAGATTGAGTGTAAAAAAAGAGTAACTACGGTTTGAACACGTTTAATCCACAAACTTTTTAATAATGGACTAAAGGCTGCTTAGCTGCAAATGTTTTTGAGACATCCGATAAGGAAAATAGTCTTTAATTAGTCTTCTTTTTTGCAACTTTCAACATGTTTTCTTCTCAAACAATTTCCACGACTCATTGAATCTGCGGAAATTCTTGCGCAAAAATTATTAGATTTTCTTTAAAAATAATTTAGTGGTACAAGTAAGTGGGAAATTTTTTTAAAATTTTTAATGCGTCCTGGAATATTTAATGATTGGAAGCTTAATAAAGACCACGCCTGATGTCAACAGATGGCTTATAATTTTTCTTTATAAATTGCAGAGTCGCAAAATTAAAAGTAGTTTTATTTTGACTTTTGTGAGCAAACAAATTGTAACGGTTTAAACGACACTTCCGGAAGAAAGCAACGAAAGGTGAATAAAAGATGACAACCGGGAAGAGGTCCGGTAAACACAGTCAGCAATTTTATAATTTTAATGAACTTAATCAAGGTTTGACTTTAAACGCAACACTTACCAATTTGGTTCTGTTTATTGTGTTTTTTTGTGTGAATGTGTGTGTGTTTTTTTAAGTATTTATCAAATTATGTGTGTTTATTTTAAGGCCTTACTTGTGTTAAATTTTACACCCTCTTTAAATACAGCAATCAGAGAAACAACTGAATACAAACACTTTATTCACCCGGTTGACAAGGCGCTGGATCAGAATTTGTCGCAGGGTTACAAACCCATGAAGAATCTGCGGTGCACGTGCACGTTAACGAATCTGCAGTTGTTGCAAAGCCATCGTTGCATGTGTAAGTCACTACGGCATTTTCCAGGTACGTCTCCGCTGAACTACTTTGAGCCTCTGCAGCATTTGTGTAAGTTGGAAGGGTTTGTCTGGTGCACGCTAAAGACAAAAATACTGCATATTAGGCTTTTGATATACTGCATATACTGCATATTAGGCTTTAGAATCGTTTCGAACGCATATAATCGTTTTGCGACAAATCTGAAAAACACTACTTACTCGCTACACACGATATCGCATTATCAGGATTACAACTCCACATTGGGTTTTCACCGATTGTGTCACAAGTACAGGTAGTTGCTTCGTCTATCATATAACCAGCATTGCATTGCAACGTCACCGATTGTCCATTGGTGTAATCTCCAGTTGGCATCATTGCATTCGAGTCTTGAGGAAGACCACTTACGGGGCATGCTAAACAAACACTTACCGAATAAATACTAACATTACATTAAATGCTCACATGCCATTAAGCATTACAATACTAGCACGGCACTAAACTTTTGAAACTTTATAGTCGTGGATTGTTTTTTAACACGAAACTTTTTCATAATGTGTCCTTATGCTCAATTTCTTAGAACAATCGAATGGAAGTTAAGTGCAACAGGATTTTTGAAGACTGAGCCCAAAAAATGATCAAAAGTTTTTTTACGTTTTGATTGTATTTTTACATTATACAGAAAAAGTTTCATATGAGTGGAAAAACATAAAAATCAACAGGAATGTCAATCATTTTGTAACACATTCTACTTTTTACTGCTTTTCTTAACGCATTTCTTACTGCAACAATCGGTCTGTACTTTAAATCCTATTCAAGTCAGATCGGACGCAAGTTTTTCTTAAAACGGCGTGCCGCCTCTGCTTGGGCCCTGTCAACTGCAGCTACATGCTGTTTGTATCAGAGCTGTGGTCTCGAGACCGGCCTTGTCTTCAAGACCAATTTTTTGTGGTCTCGGTCTCGACTCTTTCGCACCGGTCTTGGTCTCGAAGCATTGTGGTCTCTTAGCTTAAAATTGGTCTCGTGACCACGTAATTTTTGTAAGTAAAATAAAATACAGTGGAATTCGGTTAATTCGCCATCGTCTAACCCTCCACTTTGCTCAATTCGTAACCTCTTTATTTCGCCGAGAAAGTTTTTGTTCGGCTTATTCGTCATTTGCAGATTCAATTCAATGATGTTCAAGCGATATTCAGAGCTTTGTTTGTTACTGCAGGATGGATGGATTAACGCAGTGTCAGTGGTTTGTTCAACACGTGTGAGATATCTAACTAACAAAGAGTCCTTATGGGAATGTAATAGTCTACAGAGAAATCTCGCTGCAGCAACACAAAAGGACGCAGTGCGAATTCGTTTTAACTACAGAACATTAACCACCAGCGGACAGTCTAAAAGAGTTTAAGTGGAGTACAGTAATGACAGAGATTGAGTGTAAAAAAAGAGTAACTACGGTTTGAACACGTTTAATCCACAAACTTTTTAATAATGGACTAAAGGCTGCTTAGCTGCAAATGTTTTTGAGACATCCGATAAGGAAAATAGTCTTTAATTAGTCTTCTTTTTTGCAACTTTCAACATGTTTTCTTCTCAAACAATTTCCACGACTCATTGAATCTGCGGAAATTCTTGCGCAAAAATTATTAGATTTTCTTTAAAAATAATTTAGTGGTACAAGTAAGTGGGAAATTTTTTTAAAATTTTTAATGCGTCCTGGAATATTTAATGATTGGAAGCTTAATAAAGACCACGCCTGATGTCAACAGATGGCTTATAATTTTTCTTTATAAATTGCAGAGTCGCAAATTAAAAGTAGTTTTATTTTGACTTTTGTGAGCAAACAAATTGTAACGGTTTAAACGACACTTCCGGAAGAAAGCAACGAAAGGTGAATAAAAGATGACAACCGGGAAGAGGTCCGGTAAACACAGTCAGCAATTTTATAATTTAATGAACTTAATCAAGGTTTGACTTTAAACGCAACACTTACCAATTTGGTTCTGTTTATTGTGTTTTTTTGTGTGAATGTGTGTGTGTTTTTTTAAGTATTTATCAAATTATGTGTGTTTATTTTAAGGCCTTACTTGTGTTAAATTTTACACCCTCTTTAAATACAGCAATCAGAGAAACAACTGAATACAAACACTTTATTCACCCGGTTGACAAGGCGCTGGATCAGAATTTGTCGCAGGGTTACAAACCATGAAGAATCTGCGGTGCACGTGCACGTTAACGAATCTGCAGTTGTTGCAAAGCCATCGTTGCATGTGTAAGTCACTACGGCATTTTCCAGGTACGTCTCCGCTGAACTACTTTGAGCCTCTGCAGCATTTGTGTAAGTTGGAAGGGTTTGTCTGGTGCACGCTAAAGACAAAAATACTGCATATTAGGCTTTTGATATACTGCATATACTGCATATTAGGCTTTAGAATCGTTTCGAACGCATATAATCGTTTTGCGACAAATCTGAAAAACACTACTTACTCGCTACACACGATATCGCATTATCAGGATTACAACTCCACATTGGGTTTTCACCGATTGTGTCACAAGTACAGGTAGTTGCTTCGTCTATCATATAACCAGCATTGCATTGCAACGTCACCGATTGTCCATTGGTGTAATCTCCAGTTGGCATCATTGCATTCGAGTCTTGAGGAAGACCACTTACGGGGCATGCTAAACAAACACTTACCGAATAAATACTAACATTACATTAAATGCTCACATGCCATTAAGCATTACAATACTAGCACGGCACTAAACTTTTGAAACTTTATAGTCGTGGATTGTTTTTTAACACGAAACTTTTTCATAATGTGTCCTTATGCTCAATTTCTTAGAACAATCGAATGGAAGTTAAGTGCAACAGGATTTTTGAAGACTGAGCCCAAAAAATGATCAAAAGTTTTTTTACGTTTTGATTGTATTTTTACATTATACAGAAAAAGTTTCATATGAGTGGAAAAACATAAAAATCAACAGGAATGTCAATCATTTTGTAACACATTCTACTTTTTACTGCTTTTCTTAACGCATTTCTTACTGCAACAATCGGTCTGTACTTTAAATCCTATTCAAGTCAGATCGGACGCAAGTTTTTCTTAAAACGGCGTGCCGCCTCTGCTTGGGCCCTGTCAACTGCAGCTACATGCTGTTTGTATCAGAGCTGTGGTCTCGAGACCGGCCTTGTCTTCAAGACCAATTTTTTGTGGTCTCGGTCTCGACTCTTTCGCACCGGTCTTGGTCTCGAAGCATTGTGGTCTCTTAGCTTAAAATTGGTCTCGTGACCACGTAATTTTTGTAAGTAAAATAAAATACAGTGGAATTCGGTTAATTCGCCATCGTCTAACCCTCCACTTTGCTCAATTCGTAACCTCTTTATTTCGCCGAGAAAGTTTTTGTTCGGCTTATTCGTCATTTGCAGATTCAATTCAATGATGTTCAAGCGATATTCAGAGCTTTGTTTGTTACTGCAGGATGGATGGATTAACGCAGTGTCAGTGGTTTGTTCAACACGTGTGAGATATCTAACTAACAAAGAGTCCTTATGGGAATGTAATAGTCTACAGAGAAATCTCGCTGCAGCAACACAAAAGGACGCAGTGCGAATTCGTTTTAACTACAGAACATTAACCACCAGCGGACAGTCTAAAAGAGTTTAAGTGGAGTACAGTAATGACAGAGATTGAGTGTAAAAAAAGAGTAACTACGGTTTGAACACGTTTAATCCACAAACTTTTTAATAATGGACTAAAGGCTGCTTAGCTGCAAATGTTTTTGAGACATCCGATAAGGAAAATAGTCTTTAATTAGTCTTCTTTTTTGCAACTTTCAACATGTTTTCTTCTCAAACAATTTCCACGACTCATTGAATCTGCGGAAATTCTTGCGCAAAAATTATTAGATTTTCTTTAAAAATAATTTAGTGGTACAAGTAAGTGGGAAATTTTTTAAAATTTTTAATGCGTCCTGGAATATTTAATGATTGGAAGCTTAATAAAGACCACGCCTGATGTCAACAGATGGCTTATAATTTTTCTTTATAAATTGCAGAGTCGCAAAATTAAAAGTAGTTTTATTTTGACTTTTGTGAGCAAACAAATTGTAACGGTTTAAACGACACTTCCGGAAGAAAGCAACGAAAGGTGAATAAAAGATGACAACCGGGAAGAGGTCCGGTAAACACAGTCAGCAATTTTATAATTTTAATGAACTTAATCAAGGTTTGACTTTAAACGCAACACTTACCAATTTGGTTCTGTTTATTGTGTTTTTTTGTGTGAATGTGTGTGTGTTTTTTAAGTATTTATCAAATTATGTGTGTTTATTTTAAGGCCTTACTTGTGTTAAATTTTACACCCTCTTTAAATACAGCAATCAGAGAAACAACTGAATACAAACACTTTATTCACCCGGTTGACAAGGCGCTGGATCAGAATTTGTCGCAGGGTTACAAACCCATGAAGAATCTGCGGTGCACGTGCACGTTAACGAATCTGCAGTTGTTGCAAAGCCATCGTTGCATGTGTAAGTCACTACGGCATTTTCCAGGTACGTCTCCGCTGAACTACTTTGAGCCTCTGCAGCATTTGTGTAAGTTGGAAGGGTTTGTCTGGTGCACGCTAAAGACAAAAATACTGCATATTAGGCTTTTGATATACTGCATATACTGCATATTAGGCTTTAGAATCGTTTCGAACGCATATAATCGTTTTGCGACAAATCTGAAAAACACTACTTACTCGCTACACACGATATCGCATTATCAGGATTACAACTCCACATTGGGTTTTCACCGATTGTGTCACAAGTACAGGTAGTTGCTTCGTCTATCATATAACCAGCATTGCATTGCAACGTCACCGATTGTCCATTGGTGTAATCTCCAGTTGGCATCATTGCATTCGAGTCTTGAGGAAGACCACTTACGGGCATGCTAAACAAACACTTACCGAATAAATACTAACATTACATTAAATGCTCACATGCCATTAAGCATTACAATACTAGCACGGCACTAAACTTTTGAAACTTTATAGTCGTGGATTGTTTTTTAACACGAAACTTTTTTCATAATGTGTCCTTATGCTCAATTTCTTAGAACAATCGAATGGAAGTTAAGTGCAACAGGATTTTTGAAGACTGAGCCCAAAAATGATCAAAAGTTTTTTTACGTTTTGATTGTATTTTTACATTATACAGAAAAAGTTTCATATGAGTGGAAAAACATAAAAATCAACAGGAATGTCAATCATTTTGTAACACATTCTACTTTTTACTGCTTTTCTTAACGCATTTCTTACTGCAACAATCGGTCTGTACTTTAAATCCTATTCAAGTCAGATCGGACGCAAGTTTTTCTTAAAACGGCGTGCCGCCTCTGCTTGGGCCCTGTCAACTGCAGCTACATGCTGTTTGTATCAGAGCTGTGGTCTCGAGACCGGCCTTGTCTTCAAGACCAATTTTTTGTGGTCTCGGTCTCGACTCTTTCGCACCGGTCTTGGTCTCGAAGCATTGTGGTCTCTTAGCTTAAAATTGGTCTCGTGACCACGTAATTTTTGTAAGTAAAATAAAATACAGTGGAATTCGGTTAATTCGCCATCGTCTAACCCTCCACTTTGCTCAATTCGTAACCTCTTTATTTCGCCGAGAAAGTTTTTGTTCGGCTTATTCGTCATTTGCAGATTCAATTCAATGATGTTCAAGCGATATTCAGAGCTTTGTTTGTTACTGCAGGATGGATGGATTAACGCAGTGTCAGTGGTTTGTTCAACACGTGTGAGATATCTAACTAACAAAGAGTCCTTATGGGAATGTAATAGTCTACAGAGAAATCTCGCTGCAGCAACACAAAAGGACGCAGTGCGAATTCGTTTTAACTACAGAACATTAACCACCAGCGGACAGTCTAAAAGAGTTTAAGTGGAGTACAGTAATGACAGAGATTGAGTGTAAAAAAAGAGTAACTACGGTTTGAACACGTTTAATCCACAAACTTTTTAATAATGGACTAAAGGCTGCTTAGCTGCAAATGTTTTTGAGACATCCGATAAGGAAAATAGTCTTTAATTAGTCTTCTTTTTTGCAACTTTCAACATGTTTTCTTCTCAAACAATTTCCACGACTCATTGAATCTGCGGAAATTCTAGCGCAAAAATTATTAGATTTTCTTTAAAAATAATTTAGTGGTACAAGTAAGTGGGAAATTTTTTTAAAATTTTTAATGCGTCCTGGAATATTTAATGATTGGAAGCTTAATAAAGACCACGCCTGATGTCAACAGATGGCTTATAATTTTTCTTTATAAATTGCAGAGTCGCAAAATTAAAAGTAGTTTTATTTTGACTTTTGTGAGCAAACAAATTGTAACGGTTTAAACGACACTTCCGGAAGAAAGCAACGAAAGGTGAATAAAAGATGACAACCGGGAAGAGGTCCGGTAAACACAGTCAGCAATTTTATAATTTTAATGAACTTAATCAAGGTTTGACTTTAAACGCAACACTTACCAATTTGGTTCTGTTTATTGTGTTTTTTTGTGTGAATGTGTGTGTGTTTTTTTAAGTATTTATCAAATTCTGTGTGTTTATTTTAAGGCCTTACTTGTGTTAAATTTTACACCCTCTTTAAATACAGCAATCAGAGAAACAACTGAATACAAACACTTTATTCACCCGGTTGACAAGGCGCTGGATCAGAATTTGTCGCAGGGTTACAAACCCATGAAGAATCTGCGGTGCACGTGCACGTTAACGAATCTGCAGTTGTTGCAAAGCCATCGTTGCATGTGTAAGTCACTACGGCATTTTCCAGGTACGTCTCCGCTGAACTACTTTGAGCCTCTGCAGCATTTGTGTAAGTTGGAAGGGTTTGTCTGGTGCACGCTAAAGACAAAAATACTGCATATTAGGCTTTTGATATACTGCATATACTGCATATTAGGCTTTAGAATCGTTTCGAACGCATATAATCGTTTTGCGACAAATCTGAAAAACACTACTTACTCGCTACACACGATATCGCATTATCAGGATTACAACTCCACATTGGGTTTTCACCGATTGTGTCACAAGTACAGGTAGTTGCTTCGTCTATCATATAACCAGCATTGCATTGCAACGTCACCGATTGTCCATTGGTGTAATCTCCAGTTGGCATCATTGCATTCGAGTCTTGAGGAAGACCACTTACGGGGCATGCTAAACAAACACTTACCGAATAAATACTAACATTACATTAAATGCTCACATGCCATTAAGCATTACAATACTAGCACGGCACTAAACTTTTGAAACTTTATAGTCGTGGATTGTTTTTTAACACGAAACTTTTTCATAATGTGTCCTTATGCTCAATTTCTTAGAACAATCGAATGGAAGTTAAGTGCAACAGGATTTTTGAAGACTGAGCCCAAAAAATGATCAAAAGTTTTTTTACGTTTTGATTGTATTTTTACATTATACAGAAAAAGTTTCATATGAGTGGAAAAACATAAA
Source organism: Trididemnum nubilum (assembly GCA_963965965.1). Lineage (NCBI taxonomy): Eukaryota > Metazoa > Chordata > Ascidiacea > Aplousobranchia > Didemnidae > Trididemnum > Trididemnum nubilum. The sequence goes on from CAWYPQ010000486.1 coordinate 60,947, forward strand.
AATCAACAGGAATGTCAATCATTTTGTAACACATTCTACTTTTTACTGCTTTTCTTAACGCATTTCTTACTGCAACAATCGGTCTGTACTTTAAATCCTATTCAAGTCAGATCGGACGCAAGTTTTTCTTAAAACGGCGTGCCGCCTCTGCTTGGGCCCTGTCAACTGCAGCTACATGCTGTTTGTATCAGAGCTGTGGTCTCGAGACCGGCCTTGTCTTCAAGACCAATTTTTTGTGGTCTCGGTCTCGACTCTTTCGCACCGGTCTTGGTCTCGAAGCATTGTGGTCTCTTAGCTTAAAATTGGTCTCGTGACCACGTAATTTTTGTAAGTAAAATAAAATACAGTGGAATTCGGTTAATTCGCCATCGTCTAACCCTCCACTTTGCTCAATTCGTAACCTCTTTATTTCGCCGAGAAAGTTTTTGTTCGGCTTATTCGTCATTTGCAGATTCAATTCAATGATGTTCAAGCGATATTCAGAGCTTTGTTTGTTACTGCAGGATGGATGGATTAACGCAGTGTCAGTGGTTTGTTCAACACGTGTGAGATATCTAACTAACAAAGAGTCCTTATGGGAATGTAATAGTCTACAGAGAAATCTCGCTGCAGCAACACAAAAGGACGCAGTGCGAATTCGTTTTAACTACAGAACATTAACCACCAGCGGACAGTCTAAAAGAGTTTAAGTGGAGTACAGTAATGACAGAGATTGAGTGTAAAAAAAGAGTAACTACGGTTTGAACACGTTTAATCCACAAACTTTTTAATAATGGACTAAAGGCTGCTTAGCTGCAAATGTTTTTGAGACATCCGATAAGGAAAATAGTCTTTAATTAGTCTTCTTTTTTGCAACTTTCAACATGTTTTCTTCTCAAACAATTTCCACGACTCATTGAATCTGCGGAAATTCTTGCGCAAAAATTATTAGATTTTCTTTAAAAATAATTTAGTGGTACAAGTAAGTGGGAAATTTTTTAAAATTTTTAATGCGTCCTGGAATATTTAATGATTGGAAGCTTAATAAAGACCACGCCTGATGTCAACAGATGGCTTATAATTTTTCTTTATAAATTGCAGAGTCGCAAAATTAAAAGTAGTTTTATTTTGACTTTTGTGAGCAAACAAATTGTAACGGTTTAAACGACACTTCCGGAAGAAAGCAACGAAAGGTGAATAAAAGATGACAACCGGGAAGAGGTCCGGTAAACACAGTCAGCAATTTTATAATTTTAATGAACTTAATCAAGGTTTGACTTTAAACGCAACACTTACCAATTTGGTTCTGTTTATTGTGTTTTTTTGTGTGAATGTGTGTGTGTTTTTTTAAGTATTTATCAAATTCTGTGTGTTTATTTTAAGGCCTTACTTGTGTTAAATTTTACACCCTCTTTAAATACAGCAATCAGAGAAACAACTGAATACAAACACTTTATTCACCCGGTTGACAAGGCGCTGGATCAGAATTTGTCGCAGGGTTACAAACCCATGAAGAATCTGCGGTGCACGTGCACGTTAACGAATCTGCAGTTGTTGCAAAGCCATCGTTGCATGTGTAAGTCACTACGGCATTTTCCAGGTACGTCTCCGCTGAACTACTTTGAGCCTCTGCAGCATTTGTGTAAGTTGGAAGGGTTTGTCTGGTGCACGCTAAAGACAAAAATACTGCATATTAGGCTTTTGATATACTGCATATACTGCATATTAGGCTTTAGAATCGTTTCGAACGCATATAATCGTTTTGCGACAAATCTGAAAAACACTACTTACTCGCTACACACGATATCGCATTATCAGGATTACAACTCCACATTGGGTTTTCACCGATTGTGTCACAAGTACAGGTAGTTGCTTCGTCTATCATATAACCAGCATTGCATTGCAACGTCACCGATTGTCCATTGGTGTAATCTCCAGTTGGCATCATTGCATTCGAGTCTTGAGGAAGACCACTTACGGGGCATGCTAAACAAACACTTACCGAATAAATACTAACATTACATTAAATGCTCACATGCCATTAAGCATTACAATACTAGCACGGCACTAAACTTTTGAAACTTTATAGTCGTGGATTGTTTTTTAACACGAAACTTTTTCATAATGTGTCCTTATGCTCAATTTCTTAGAACAATCGAATGGAAGTTAAGTGCAACAGGATTTTTGAAGACTGAGCCCAAAAAATGATCAAAAGTTTTTTTACGTTTTGATTGTATTTTTACATTATACAGAAAAAGTTTCATATGAGTGGAAAAACATAAAAATCAACAGGAATGTCAATCATTTTGTAACACATTCTACTTTTTACTGCTTTTCTTAACGCATTTCTTACTGCAACAATCGGTCTGTACTTTAAATCCTATTCAAGTCAGATCGGACGCAAGTTTTTCTTAAAACGGCGTGCCGCCTCTGCTTGGGCCCTGTCAACTGCAGCTACATGCTGTTTGTATCAGAGCTGTGGTCTCGAGACCGGCCTTGTCTTCAAGACCAATTTTTTGTGGTCTCGGTCTCGACTCTTTCGCACCGGTCTTGGTCTCGAAGCATTGTGGTCTCTTAGCTTAAAATTGGTCTCGTGACCACGTAATTTTTGTAAGTAAAATAAAATACAGTGGAATTCGGTTAATTCGCCATCGTCTAACCCTCCACTTTGCTCAATTCGTAACCTCTTTATTTCGCCGAGAAAGTTTTTGTTCGGCTTATTCGTCATTTGCAGATTCAATTCAATGATGTTCAAGCGATATTCAGAGCTTTGTTTGTTACTGCAGGATGGATGGATTAACGCAGTGTCAGTGGTTTGTTCAACACGTGTGAGATATCTAACTAACAAAGAGTCCTTATGGGAATGTAATAGTCTACAGAGAAATCTCGCTGCAGCAACACAAAAGGACGCAGTGCGAATTCGTTTTAACTACAGAACATTAACCACCAGCGGACAGTCTAAAAGAGTTTAAGTGGAGTACAGTAATGACAGAGATTGAGTGTAAAAAAAGAGTAACTACGGTTTGAACACGTTTAATCCACAAACTTTTTAATAATGGACTAAAGGCTGCTTAGCTGCAAATGTTTTTGAGACATCCGATAAGGAAAATAGTCTTTAATTAGTCTTCTTTTTTGCAACTTTCAACATGTTTTCTTCTCAAACAATTTCCACGACTCATTGAATCTGCGGAAATTCTTGCGCAAAAATTATTAGATTTTCTTTAAAAATAATTTAGTGGTACAAGTAAGTGGGAAATTTTTTTAAAATTTTTAATGCGTCCTGGAATATTTAATGATTGGAAGCTTAATAAAGACCACGCCTGATGTCAACAGATGGCTTATAATTTTTCTTTATAAATTGCAGAGTCGCAAAATTAAAAGTAGTTTTATTTTGACTTTTGTGAGCAAACAAATTGTAACGGTTTAAACGACACTTCCGGAAGAAAGCAACGAAAGGTGAATAAAAGATGACAACCGGGAAGAGGTCCGGTAAACACAGTCAGCAATTTTATAATTTTAATGAACTTAATCAAGGTTTGACTTTAAACGCAACACTTACCAATTTGGTTCTGTTTATTGTGTTTTTTTGTGTGAATGTGTGTGTGTTTTTTTAAGTATTTATCAAATTATGTGTGTTTATTTTAAGGCCTTACTTGTGTTAAATTTTACACCCTCTTTAAATACAGCAATCAGAGAAACAACTGAATACAAACACTTTATTCACCCGGTTGACAAGGCGCTGGATCAGAATTTGTCGCAGGGTTACAAACCCATGAAGAATCTGCGGTGCACGTGCACGTTAACGAATCTGCAGTTGTTGCAAAGCCATCGTTGCATGTGTAAGTCACTACGGCATTTTCCAGGTACGTCTCCGCTGAACTACTTTGAGCCTCTGCAGCATTTGTGTAAGTTGGAAGGGTTTGTCTGGTGCACGCTAAAGACAAAAATACTGCATATTAGGCTTTTGATATACTGCATATACTGCATATTAGGCTTTAGAATCGTTTCGAACGCATATAATCGTTTTGCGACAAATCTGAAAAACACTACTTACTCGCTACACACGATATCGCATTATCAGGATTACAACTCCACATTGGGTTTTCACCGATTGTGTCACAAGTACAGGTAGTTGCTTCGTCTATCATATAACCAGCATTGCATTGCAACGTCACCGATTGTCCATTGGTGTAATCTCCAGTTGGCATCATTGCATTCGAGTCTTGAGGAAGACCACTTACGGGGCATGCTAAACAAACACTTACCGAATAAATACTAACATTACATTAAATGCTCACATGCCATTAAGCATTACAATACTAGCACGGCACTAAACTTTTGAAACTTATAGTCGTGGATTGTTTTTTAACACGAAACTTTTTTCATAATGTGTCCTTATGCTCAATTTCTTAGAACAATCGAATGGAAGTTAAGTGCAACAGGATTTTTGAAGACTGAGCCCAAAAAAATGATCAAAAGTTTTTTTACGTTTTGATTGTATTTTTACATTATACAGAAAAAGTTTCATATGAGTGGAAAAACATAAAAATCAACAGGAATGTCAATCATTTTGTAACACATTCTACTTTTTACTGCTTTTCTTAACGCATTTCTTACTGCAACAATCGGTCTGTACTTTAAATCTTATTCAAGTCAGATCGGACGCAAGTTTTTCTTAAAACGGCGTGCCGCCTCTGCTTGGGCCCTGTCAACTGCAGCTACATGCTGTTTGTATCAGAGCTGTGGTCTCGAGACCGGCCTTGTCTTCAAGACCAATTTTTTGTGGTCTCGGTCTCGACTCTTTCGCACCGGTCTTGGTCTCGAAGCATTGTGGTCTCTTAGCTTAAAATTGGTCTCGTGACCACGTAATTTTTGTAAGTAAAATAAAATACAGTGGAATTCGGTTAATTCGCCATCGTCTAACCCTCCACTTTGCTCAATTCGTAACCTCTTTATTTCGCCGAGAAAGTTTTTGTTCGGCTTATTCGTCATTTGCAGATTCAATTCAATGATGTTCAAGCGATATTCAGAGCTTTGTTTGTTACTGCAGGATGGATGGATTAACGCAGTGTCAGTGGTTTGTTCAACACGTGTGAGATATCTAACTAACAAAGAGTCCTTATGGGAATGTAATAGTCTACAGAGAAATCTCGCTGCAGCAACACAAAAGGACGCAGTGCGAATTCGTTTTAACTACAGAACATTAACCACCAGCGGACAGTCTAAAAGAGTTTAAGTGGAGTACAGTAATGACAGAGATTGAGTGTAAAAAAAGAGTAACTACGGTTTGAACACGTTTAATCCACAAACTTTTAATAATGGACTAAAGGCTGCTTAGCTGCAAATGTTTTTGAGACATCCGATAAGGAAAATAGTCTTTAATTAGTCTTCTTTTTTGCAACTTTCAACATGTTTTCTTCTCAAACAATTTCCACGACTCATTGAATCTGCGGAAATTCTTGCGCAAAAATTATTAGATTTTCTTTAAAAATAATTTAGTGGTACAAGTAAGTGGGAAATTTTTTTAAAATTTTTAATGCGTCCTGGAATATTTAATGATTGGAAGCTTAATAAAGACCACGCCTGATGTCAACAGATGGCTTATAATTTTTCTTTATAAATTGCAGAGTCGCAAAATTAAAAGTAGTTTTATTTTGACTTTTGTGAGCAAACAAATTGTAACGGTTTAAACGACACTTCCGGAAGAAAGCAACGAAAGGTGAATAAAAGATGACAACCGGGAAGAGGTCCGGTAAACACAGTCAGCAATTTTATAATTTTAATGAACTTAATCAAGGTTTGACTTTAAACGCAACACTTACCAATTTGGTTCTGTTTATTGTGTTTTTTTGTGTGAATGTGTGTGTGTTTTTTTAAGTATTTATCAAATTATGTGTGTTTATTTTAAGGCCTTACTTGTGTTAAATTTTACACCCTCTTTAAATACAGCAATCAGAGAAACAACTGAATACAAACACTTTATTCACCCGGTTGACAAGGCGCTGGATCAGAATTTGTCGCAGGGTTACAAACCCATGAAGAATCTGCGGTGCACGTGCACGTTAACGAATCTGCAGTTGTTGCAAAGCCATCGTTGCATGTGTAAGTCACTACGGCATTTTCCAGGTACGTCTCCGCTGAACTACTTTGAGCCTCTGCAGCATTTGTGTAAGTTGGAAGGGTTTGTCTGGTGCACGCTAAAGACAAAAATACTGCATATTAGGCTTTTGATATACTGCATATACTGCATATTAGGCTTTAGAATCGTTTCGAACGCATATAATCGTTTTGCGACAAATCTGAAAAACACTACTTACTCGCTACACACGATATCGCATTATCAGGATTACAACTCCACATTGGGTTTTCACCGATTGTGTCACAAGTACAGGTAGTTGCTTCGTCTATCATATAACCAGCATTGCATTGCAACGTCACCGATT